>JAUMHQ010000046.1:15692898-15703832 GCA_032361165.1 Enteromius paludinosus
TCCAATATTTGTGTTCAACTGTTCTGGAACAGTGTTGGAGACACAACTTAACACTGATTTCTAGTCGTGTCTCTTTTACAGTAGAAGCACAAAGTAAATAGTTTGACTTTCACAACGACACACAGCATCTCCAGAACGTGGTGTGGACAAGTCATAACTTTTATAAAGAATATCTATGCACTTACAGCTCGTAACACTCCAAAGAGAAAAGAAAACTTGAAAATGTTAATTTAAACATCATATTCATGTGAAGGTTTAGTACTGCTGAAGCTAATTAGCAGTATTTTTGCTGGTTTGAAGTTTCTAATAGTTTAAAACATTTTTGCAACAAATGCACTCATGAAGTCACAGCCGGCCCTCCAACATCATATGAGCCCTGTTTTCTGAACAAATCAGGTCTTGTTCTCAAAAAGACTGTGTTCAGCAGAAATACACACAACTTTACACTGAAACTCTCTGGCTCTGTCGATATAAATGACCTGCTTTCACTCTGAAGAGTCTTGGCTGGAGACATACAGCATCTGCCGTTTTCTCTGGCCAAGATCCATTTACTTAGACTGTTTGCTTTTTACATCGGATTTAGGAACTGGTCAATGTGACCGGACTTGGATATCTTGATCACTCAACCCGTTGATATGAGATCTAAGGCTAAGTGTGTTTCTCCCACAGACATCCCAGAAGAAGAGGCTCGATACTGGGCAAAAAAACTGGAGCAGCTCAATGCCATGCGGGACCAGGATGTGAGTCTTGTCTCTGTGCTGTAGTTTCTGCCCCAACAACAAAATCTGACTTCAAATTGACATTGATATAAGATTGATATAAGATTGACTGTGGCATTTCAAAACAGTAGCATCTGTAAACTAACCTGATGTATTTGCAATTGCAGTCGAAAATAAAACTTATGCTAGGTAATACAGGTAAAAACTAGTGCTGTCAAATAAAAAAAAAATTGTTTATATAGTATATGTGTGTTAAGTATAATGTCTATATTTATTATGTGTATAAAATATAAACAAACACATATATATTCAGAAAATATTTACACATATTTATTTATATTCTTTATATTTTATATTAAATATATACATATATTGGACATATAAACATATTTTTCATGTACGTGTATATGTTTGTATTTATATATAAATATTAAATATACACTTTCATTATATTTGTTTACAGAATATATGTGTGTATAATAATGTGTATATATAAATACAAACACAATATTATTCTAAAAAATATGTTTATGTGTTCAATGTTTCTTTTACATAATATAAAACATAAAAATAATAATAAAAATACTAACTTATTTACTTAAAAATGTAATGTTTGTGTGTGCATATATATATAAAACATTACAAACCAGGCATTTGTTGATCCAGTGGAGACATAATGACTTAGTTCTGTCTTTTTACACAAGGTGTTGCATCACGCCTCGTAAACATAACACCATGTCTGCATTCATGATCGAAGAAACAACAAGCACTATATATATATATACAATATATATATATACACAGTACACATAAATACATTAGTCATTTGACAGCACTACTAAGAACATTCTCAATATTTTTAAAAATTTTGGAGATATTCAATATTTGTGCTTTCAAAACAAAAGTTTTTTTTTTGCCATCTACGGAAGTGAAATAGCTTACTGCAAAATCAACTTCAGTGGATCTTTAAACAATTTGTGATCGCTTTTAATTACACAAATTAAGACCTTGAAAAGGTTTCAAATCAGAGCATTAAATGTTGCATGCACTGCAGAAATTAATATATTCATCTGTATTTTTGTTTTTTTGATCTTCCAATACTAATATCTATGCATCTTTAAATAAAGGTACATTTTCTTTCGATGCAAAATGAACATGAAGTCTTGTTTTATAATAAACTGAATGAAACCATATCCTTTTATATTTAAAACAAAAACAAATATCCCTCAATGGGGACCAAAAATGAGTGTGATCGATAGAATTGATCATAGAGTTTACATTGGCTTAATAATTTAAGCTAGCAGCATTGCATTAATGTTTGCATGCGGCTGCTGATTAATATGTGTGTGATCTGTGTTGCAGTATTCATATCAGGAGGTTCAGGAGAGGCCTCTGTCAGTCCCAGGAACACAGTGCTGTGAGTCTGATGATCTACCTGCATGAATTACAGACAAAATATTTCATTTCCCCTTCTTTCACTTGTGAAATCCACCTACGTCCTCATCAACAGATAATTCAAGTATGCATGCACATATAATTCAAGCTCTTTTTCTATTGATTTGCTGATAATTGAATTAATGCTTCATCTCAAGTCTCAACGCTTTGGAAAAAACGTATCTTGAATGGAATTATTTCTAAATTGCCCTTGATTCTGATGGTCACTTTTGAGAGCGTCAGATTCAGATTTCACACAGAAATCAGATCATCTTCACAGTTCTGAGCATCTAAACCACTAAGTGCTGTACGGGCTCGGTCCTTCCCGTATGTGTGCCACCGTTAATGTGATTTATGAATGATGGTAATGACAGAAGTCCTGCAGAAAGCTGAATGAGCAGCGGCGTGCATGAATGGAGCTCTGACTTATGCTCTCAATTCACACACACACACACACACACACACACACTCTGCTGACACAGCTCCCAGGGGCGGGGCTAGACCGTGGGCCTTCTGATGGGCTGAGGCACGCAGCTGGAAATCATCACATCATCACAGAACACTATAGATAGACTATATATAGTCATCAAACCTATACCTTACTCTTTTGCAGGAAGAGACAAAAACAGACTCAGTGACTAAATCAACAATGCTGTCTATAATAGACCAGCCCAGAACTGCGATACCATCAAGATTTCTTAATGTTTTTGAATAAAAAGTCTATTCTGTATAAGCTGTGAAATAATATTCCTGTTTCCTATGTGAACATCTGTTAAGCCGTAAATCGCTAAATCGCTGCTCAAGAAACATTTCAGATTTTTATGTCGAAAAAGTGTTTCCCGCTCTCTATATTGCACTGGCTTACAAAGATAGAAAAAGAAAAGTGACTTAATCTTAATTACATAGAACAATTCCAGAAACACTCTCGGCACAGAGATACACTGCATACTTTTCAGGTCAAATTCAGGTTAATCGTCAGCACTGCATTGTGGGTAATTTTCTCTTCTTTTGTCTCTCACAGGTAACTGGTGGGGCGACCAACAGAGTGAGTTTTCATATCTGTCATCATGAACTCATTAATCTGACATCTGCTTTCCTATTGGTTTTTACATTTAGTTAATATCACCAGGGTGTGATTAGTTACTCAACGAGTGCTTCGTGCTTGATAAACAAACACACTCATGCTTTATGTGCTGTGAACACTCACACAGTTATTACACTGACAGATATTCCACAAATAAAACTCATTAATCACATGCCCTTTGTTGCACTAAACTGTGTAAGTAGTCATTTTCTTAATATTTACAGCAGAAAATTTAAAAGGTATTTGTGTGTCGCATGCAAACAAACTTTTATTGTGCGTTTCATTGACAAATGGGTTGGACGCATGCAAACAAGGCCTTATCTTATTAAACTCATTTGCATATTTTTCCAGAAAGGAAATCTTGAACACTGGATGATTTTTTATCGTTCCATAAATTAGAAAATACTGTAAAAAAGCCATAAAAATTGATGTAAATATAAAAGCAGCAAAATGTGAGCAAGCTGTTCTATTAATTCCTTCAATATTAGTAATCAATCAAATGCAACTGATGCAAACAGAAGTGTAATAAAATAACCAAAGCGCTGTGAAACGATTAGCTGTGATTTGATCAAATCCGAAATAACGGTTTTTGTTTACAGAGCATGTATGAGTGTCAGGTTTTAATGTATTATGTATATATGAATACAGACTCAAAACTGACCAATGTTTTCGCCTTTCTTTAGTCTCTTCCTAAACTACAGTACACTTCTCAAGGTCTCTCAGGTCATGACAGATTTGTGTGTATGTTATATTTTATCAGTCACATTGATAAATGCAAATGTGTCTGGTTTGTGTGTGTAGACAATGATCCAGACAGTGCGATGGATGACCGAGACAGTGATTACCGCAGTGAGACCAGTAACAGCATCCCACCACCGTACTACACCACATCTCAACCCAACGCCTCGGTCCATCAGTATCCCATGAGCCACCAGCAACACGGTCCCCGGGCCCCTTACTCACGCTCTAACAACTGTGACCTGGACTACGATCACCCGAGGGGTGTCAGGTGAGAGAGAAAGACCAATACTCCATTTCCCTATTTACTAGTCGTGCGGGCGTAAAGGCAGCAGATTTTAGTACAAACTAGTTGGAGTAGGCAGCCTTAGCACTGCTAGTTTAAACAGGATGGTTAATCGTCCCACCGAAGATTAAAATTAGGCTGTGTTTTACTCACCTACTGGTTTTCCTTTACTAAAGTTAGGCACATACGCCTTATGACATCTGCCTGAACGACTTCTGGTTACTTCAGTTTGCAGATGGGAGTGAAAAGTGTTTATTATCTTTTAAATATGGATATTTATCTTTTATCTTTTATTAAATGCATGGATTCACTACAGGAGTAGTCCTACAGCCCTGTGAAGGAGATTTTATCATGTTTGCGCACATTTTATTTAACATGTTTTGGACTGTTAAAGTGTAACACCCGCTTACTGCAATCATAGAGCTTAGAAGTGCCAGGACAATTTTTAATATTACTCCGACTGTATTTGTCTGAAAGAAGAAAGTCACATAAACCTAGGATGCTTTGAAGGCAAGTACAAGACAGCCTAATTTTATTTTTGGGTGAACTAACCCTTTAATCTTAGTTATTACATGGCTTCGTTGAATACTAAATTCTGGTTGATCACTTGCCACATTTAGATAACAACCGGTAAAACTAATAACACAGGCTCATCTGAGTACTACGAATTATCTTGAGCATTAGTAATTATACACATAGACATATGTCTGTGATTATACATATCACTCCACTGTCGCTGACAGTTTGGCGCTATCTTGCGGCTTAAATGCTTAACCACAAGTTAAGATGGAGGACTTAAACGTTAACTTCAAAAAACTAAGGTTTTTCAGCAGGGGATAGAAGATGACTCAACGGACTCCCAGATTGATGTTTCATATCTAAGTATTTACTATTGTGGCAAGAAGCTGTGAATAAGTGGGAAGCTGTACATTCAGCAGGTTGTTATCGCAGAATAAAGTCCTTCGCGTCGGGCTGCCGATAAGCCTGTTGGGCTTTATACTGCGATAACAGCCTGCTGAATGTACATTACATGACCTACAGTAGTTTGCTGTGTTTATTTGTTGGTATTTGTGTTACTTAGCTTCTGTTTCTATTACAAACATTTTCCTGTATGATTACTTGATTTTTTGTGACATATGGAATCATACAGGAACATCTTAGTGACTGAAAAAAAGAATTTTATACAGTATATTGAGGGAAGAAAAAATAAATAAATAAATAAATAAATGTATATAGTATATATAAATTGGAAGAAATATAGATTTAAATTTAGATTTAAATATAGATAAATTTACCCAGAATGTATTTTAAGATTGTAATTAATGTGTCTTGTGTCTTTGTGTGTCTTGAAGTACAATTGGTAATATATTTGGGCAATTGGAGCTTTAGTTTTAAATTTTTTTTATTTTATTAAGCCACACTGATTCATTCTTTATTAATGAAACAACTCTGAAACAATCATGACACAGTGAATATATACGGTGTGAGTGTGAGAAGGTGTTTCTCAGCAGGTATGAGAGAGTCAGCTTGCTCCTTCTTTCTCTTCACTTTTTCTGTAATGGACTAATAAATCATGTCTGATCGCTGTATGTTTCATCTCGCTCTTTTTTTCTGCTACTTTTTCACCTCACAAAGACCTTTCGATTCTACTGTCTCCTTTGTTTCTCTTCCATTATTCAACAAGACGAGTTTCCATTGATTTATAAAAATACTTGACATCAGCATGACTTGCTCAAGGGCTCAATGGATCTGTTCCTGGATCAGCCCTGTTTGCAAAAAGAAAAGCAGTAGTAGTACTAATACTAACCCTTTGGTATCTTCTGTTATAGCTCTTATTTGCAGTGCTCAGTGCCAAGTTACAAATATATGATTAATACAGAAGCACTGCAAAGTTATTTTTATTATACGAGAAATAAGATTAGGATTTTTGAGTCATGTCAGTCATTCGACAGTAATCATTAAACACAGGGAAAATGTGTAACAGATGCCTCGCAGATACAAATGGAGTAAATAATGTTTTATGTTTCCATTAAAAGATAAAAGAAGTCTTTGGAACCCTAAGAATGCACATTTTTTTCTACAGTTAAGCTCTCATTATAATGTTATGTAATGTTTTGCATTTCTGTTTTGAGCTGCGCGTGCTGAAGATGGTCAGTAGAATTTTTAGAATAGATAAATAAGAATAGATTCTTATTTACAGCATTATTTTAATAGGCTGTATATTAACTTATTGGGAGAAAACCGGTGTGAAAATTGTGAAATTGACATTGAGCACCCCCATATAGTCAAATGGTATGATCATGACACCCCACGAATATTCGACTGAGATACTGTGAGTTGAATCAGGCTCCTAGAATCAAAGAATCGAATCGTCGACTATTCGAGGATACCCCTAGATCAATTGATCAAAGTTAGTCTGAAAAATATTCAGTAAAGATTCTTTTCCTGATAAATATGGGTAACATTTTATAATAACTACACTCTATGAATTATTAGTTAAGCTTTAGTAAATAATCAGTTCATCCTTTACAAAGCATTGTTCCAACAATAATAGCCAATAGTAAGCAGATTATAAATATCAATTTAATTCAATGTAAAGGCTCAGTTATCTTCCTTTCAGAACAAATCAACAAACACAACACAGAAGGATACAGAACTATTCATTTCAAGATGTTATTCTTGTGCAAAATGCGCTAAGACTTTTTTTCTAAATTACTCAATCAACACAAACTCACCTGGACACCTGGACAAAAAACGATAGGTGGGTGGGAAAAATAGGCAACAACTTTGTCGAAATCAAATGTATAAAAAGATGCAGTCCTACGCACTGTCAATGCTTGCACGAGGTGACAAGAAACTTTCATATTTAGCAAGTATTGATAGTGTGCGGGATTGCATCTTCTTGTAAATTAGTCTTTTGGAGATACAAAGTCCATGCCTAATCTTTTGCTCACATTTCATCCTCCTTCAGCCCGACCGGGAGCTATGCATCCTCAGCTGAGCTCAGTCGCTGTAGTTCTCAACTGAGCGAAGAGTACGGTGAGCGAGAACTCTACGACGAGAACGACTCGTACCACTCCTGTCACTCGTCCGTGTCCTATAGCAAGGGCTCGCCCGACTGGGATGAGACGCAGGGTGCGTACAGCGATGAATGTGCCTACAGTAAAGACGGCGGAGAAGAAGGAGCTCTTTATGAGGAGGATGGTGACCTGTATCCAGAGGAAGTAGACATGTACGAGGGTGAGGAGGAATTTAACTACGAGGAGGAAGATTCGTATCTGGTAAACGAGGACCAAGAGCTTCCGTTCACCCCAACTCCAACCAGCACCGCCCCGACGCTGGATGTCCCATCAACCACCAGACCTCCTCTGGAGAAACAGGCCTCGCTTCATCAACAGTCTCAAAACGCCACCCAACCTCCGGTTCAACCGTCCAATCAGACACAACCCCAACCTCAAGCCAAACCCCCAACCCAGCAAGTTCCTGCTCCTCAAAAACAAGCCCCGCCCCAACCACAGTCATCAGGCCCGATTCCTTCAGTACAGTCCTTCTTTGCCATGGCTAAGCCATTGACTGCCGTGTTTGGTTTGGGTGGGTCTACTCCTTCACCACCACCTCCTGCACCAACAACTCAATCTCAGCCTCCACCAACCCAATCCCAGCCTCCACTGGCTCAGCCTCCTGCTCCTGCTGCTCAACAGATGCCTCCACCTGCAACCAAATCCCCTGAACTTTCCGGTCCTGCCCCAATCACCAACTCCAAACCTCCTGCACCAGAACCTAAACCTCCAACCCCGACTGAGGAGGATCTGCCCACAATAGAGCCACTGATGGAGGAGGAACTTCCGCTTCAAGAAGATGAGTTTCTCATGGAAGAACCTCTAAAAGAGGAAATAAAGATTGAGAGTCCACCTCCATCTCCTCCCTTCGAAGAGGAGGAACCAATACCTGAACCTGAGAGGTACTTACAACCATCAAACCAGACTTGGGCGCCCAAAATGCTTCAATGTCATTTACTGGCTGATTTTAAAGCTGTTTTTTTGGCTTATCTTTATACCACTTTAAGACCAGCAAAACAGATGAACTTGGCCACCTAAAATGCACAGATGCATATTAGATGATTTAATCTGTTTTAGGATATTTGACCTGGTTAAGGTGGTCAACCAGCATGTCTTCCATTCGGACCAGCTGAAAAAACACTTTAAAACCAGTAAACCAGACTAATCTGGCACCTAATATGCACAAACCACAAATATTGGATGATTTAATCCAGTGTTTTTAGGATATTTTAACTGGTGTAGATGGTCAACTTGCTTGTCTTCCAGCTTGGCCAGCTAATAAGTGAATAAAACCAGATTAACTTGGCCACCTAAAATGTACAAACCATTATATTATATTTAATTTTTCATCTGGTTTAGATGATCAGCCAGCTTGCTTTCTGGCCTGATCAGCTGATAAGTGACCAAAACCCTTTTAAAGCAGCAAACCAGACAAAGTTGGCATCTAAAATGCACAAACAATAATTATTGGATGATTTTTAAAGCTGTTTTTTTTGGATATTTGACCTGGTTTAGATGGGTAGCCAATGTGTTATCCAGCCTCACCAGCTGATAAGTGTCCAAAACCACTTTAAAATCAGTAAACCAGACTAACTTGGCCACCTAAAATGCACAAACCATAATTATTGGATTATTTAATAAATATACCTGACCAGCTGATAAGTAACCAAAACCACTTTCAAACCAGCATGTCTTCCGGTCTGACCAGCTGATAATTGCAAAAACTCCTTTACAACCAACAAACCAATCCAACATTGACTGAATGGTTTAAAAGACTTGTAGGATCTAAACCTGGTTTAGATGGTTTACCACCTGGTTTCTGAGAGTGACCAGATAATTAGTGCCCAAAACCACTTAAAAACCTGCCAATTAGTCGAGCTTGGCCAACAAACCACATTTATTGGCTGAATTAAAGTTGGTTTTATGCAGTATAATGTGGATGAATCCAACAGACAGCTCCAGGGAATTGTTAAGACTAATTGTGCTGCATTATAGATGCGAACAATCAGGTTTGTGTGTGCAGTGAACCAGTGGTGGAGGAGCCGAAGGAACCGGTGGACCCCACGGTCAGAGCTAAGGAGAACTGGCTACGACTGTTTGAGAAAGTCCGACAACAATTACAGGAGGTGAGGCCGACTTACATTTCTGAAGAAAATCTCTAAACTATTGCTGGACCAAGATTATTATATTGATTTCTGTCTTGTTTATGGCTTGAAATCAGCATGAATTCAGGAAATCACAATAGACAGTTTACTTTTTACCTGGTGTTATTGCGAGGGTTTCAGTTTTTACGTTATTCCACAAGGAAAAGTATGCTTGTCGTTTTAATTTTTCACTTAAAATTAGTGCTGTCTAACAATTAATTGCATCCAAAATATATATTTTTTTATTTATATAAACAAACAAAAACACATATATTTAAGATTTTTTTTACGTTGATATATTAAAGGATTATTGTAAGTTATGCTAATATATTAAACATATTTATATATTATATAAACATAAAAAATATTCATATACATACAAGAAAAAATATATGTTGTATGTGTACACATTTATATATACATAATAAATACATATATTATGTAAACAGAAACTTTTATTTTGGATGTGATTAATCATTTGACAGCGCTAACGAATCTCCACAATCGCTGCAAGCTTACATTCATTTTCTCTCAGTTTCATTCAGAAATTACGGAGGTAAAATGGGTTGGAAAATATATTTGTTTTTATATTTCCGTACACATTTTCTGCCCGGTGTTTATACTGCGATGAGACACCATGCTAATGCTAACGGCACTCTAACCGCTCTCATGATTATTTTGCAGTTTGCCACCTCCTCTTTGCTTCTTTTTTGTGTGCGTGATTCTGTTGACACTTTATCCTTTTGTTGTCTGTTTGTATCCCACCGTTTTGTCGTCCTTCCAGTCTCTTTTCATTGCTTTAGCGATTTGCATGTTCGCTCAGATGACCCATGATTGGACGAGACTGTCAGGTGGGTCCGTTGTTGTGAACGTTCTGTGGTGGTTTTGTGTACGTTTTTGACTTGTGTAGGCATTGTCTGCATAAAATATGAGCTAAAATATTTAGCGGAAGTCATTCGTTAAAATTACTTTACATTAATTTGTACGTAATTACAAACATCACAAAATTGCTATTTTAAATATTTTGCATATGTATTGCTGAATAAACATTGTAAACATCCAGTTTTATAAATGTTTTGGATTTTTTTTTTAATCAGTATAATTGGTTGTAAAATAGCTAAAACCCATTGCACATTTTATTAAATACGTACAATTATCAATGCCATTCAAATGCTACATTTATGTGTCAGGTTAACTGAATGACTGATATTCTGTTGTTTTACTACTTTATCCTGGTTGTTAAAGAAAATGGATTGTGCTGTGTTATTTTAGTGTGATGTACTATGGGTTTTATACATTTTTTTAAATTTGAGTTGAATTTTAAGATTCAGTAAAGTTTTAGTAATTTTGGCCCAGTTTCACAAACGGGGCTTAACTTAAGCCAGGACTAGGGGTTAGTTAAATTAAGATATTTAAGCAACTTTTACAAAAATGCCTTCTAAGAAAATATTACAGGTGTGCATCTTAACA
>JAUMHQ010000046.1:15708624-15721350 GCA_032361165.1 Enteromius paludinosus
AACAAAGTCACCTACATCTTGGATGCCATGGGGGTAAGCAAATAAACATCTAATTTTCATTTTTGGGTGAACTATCCTTTTAAGATTATGTTCCATGAAGGTATTTTCCTACTGTAAATATATCCAACCTTAATTTTTAATTAGTAATATGCATTGCTAAGAACTTCATTTGGACAAAGGCAATTCATATATAATGATGATATTCAGATTTGTCTCTCGGCCAAATATTGTCCGATCCTAACAAACCATACCTCAATAGAAAGCTGATTTCTGATGTATAAATATCAATAAAACATAACCCTTATGATTGATTTTTGTGGTCCTGGGCCACATACTGTATGTGAGGGGATGTGTTTATTATTCTATGTACTTATTTTATTTTCATAAATAAAATCTTTCATAATCATGGCTTGTTTGAATCTTTGTTTTAAAATGTTTAAATGTATGTTTTTTTTATTATTTTATTATTTTTATTCGTTTACTTTTTTCTCTCTCTTAACTTCTTAATGTTATGCTTTTAGTTCTGTTTGTTAGGTTTGTGTGAGTCTCTGTCTTGTTTAAGTGTATTTTTCTGTTGTTCATTATTTTTACATTTATTTTATTAATGTTATTATTTTGTATATTATTTTATTTGTTTATTATTTAATTACTTTTCTTTGTCTCTTCACTTTTTATAGTGGTATTATTGTCTCAGTCTTGAGATGTTTAAGTAGTTTTTTCTTTTATTTATTTCCATTTGATATATTATTTATTTGCTTTCTTTACTGTTTTCTGATGTTATGTTTTGTTTAATGTTGTTAATTTAGGGTCTGTATGACTCTCTATTGTAAAATATTTAACTACATTTTTTTATAATAATGAATGAAATAAATAAAATCAATTGTTAAAAAGGTTGTGTTGAAGCAATCATAACAAGTGTGAAAACTTGTAATCACTCTGTGATGAATGTCCTGTTGCCTGTGATGTACTTCCTGTCTCTCAGAACATGAGAAGAACAGGCTGTGTAAGAGCGCAGATTACATGAACCTGCACTTCAAGGTGAAGTGGCTCTACAACGAATACTGCAAGGAGCTGCCGTATTTCCAGGACCGTGTGCCAGAGTATCCAGCGTAAGCGGTTTCTAGTCAATATTTACAGACTTGATCAGACTCCTCAAAACTAAAGAGTAAAAAATCAGCAAATAGTCTTGTCTTTGTCTTGACAGATGGTTTGAGCCCTTTGTGATCCTGTGGCTGGATGAGAACGAGGAAGTTTCCAGAGATTTCTTGCATGGCGCTCTGGTCAGGGACACAAAGGACGGGGTAAATATCAGGGGTATACTGGTGTATTTTTAGTAGTGAGATGTTTGGGTGAGAGTTTAACACCTCCATCTGTCTTAAGAGGCCAATTACCATAAACACACACACAGGCCTGTCTGATGCATGCTGCGTAAAAACATGGCAAGTGATCCTTAAAATTCCAATTAGAGATGCACTGACATACACGGCCAAATTATTACAAGTGTCTTCTGCTCAGCAGGGCTGCATTTATTTGAATAATAATACAGTAAAAGTTTGAAATATTATTGTAATGACAAACAGCTGAATATCTGTTAAACTGTATTTTATTTCTGTGATGCACAGCTTCATTACTCCAGTCTTCAGCGTCATGTGATCCTTCAGAAGTCATCCTAATGATTCAAGAAACATTTCTGATTAGTATCAGTGTTGAAAACAGTTGTGCTGCACAATATTTCTGTGGAAACCGTGATGCTTTATATTTTCCAGGATTCACAGATGAACAGAGTTCAAGAGTACAGCATTTATTTGAAATAGAAATCTTTTGTAACATTATAAATAACTTTACTGTCACTTTTTTAGCTTTAATGCATCCTTCCTTACTTTTGAACAACCAAAAATTACTTTATATTATTATTATTTTTTTTTATATATATATTTAAAGTATATAATGTATTCAATCCTACTGATGGAACTTCCTCAGACTTTTTAGTTTTATTTTTGCCATATGCCTTGTTTAGATACATGTTTGTCCTTTTTTTTGTCAGCTGGACCCTTTTTTGAAATATTTATTTTGAATTCCTTTTAAAGCATGAAGTTAATATTTGCATGTTGAAGGTTCTCTGATGTCAGTTAATAGTCACTTGACATTTATTCTTTTTTAGTAAGCCTTTAATTAATTGTTTTTAATCATTGTGCGTTCTCGTGATAAAATAGCTTTTGGACACACTCTTTTCTCCTTCAGTTCCAGCAGACGTCAGAGCACGCTCTCTTCTCCTGTTCGGTGGTGGACGTCTTCTCTCAGCTCAACCAGAGCTTCGAGATCATCAGGAAGCTGGAGTGTCCTGATCCTCAGATCGTTGGGAATTACATGAAGAGGTTTGCTAAGGTGAAGTCAAGCATCCCTGTAGTCATTATCATCGCACAAACAGTATTTAGGCTCATGCACTAAGTATTAAAGATGAGTATGTGCATCATCCTAGATAAATAATTCTTGGATCATGTTTTTCTGTCTTTCAGACCATTGGCAATGTTCTTCTGTCTTACGCCGACATCATTACCAAGGATTTTCCCACTCACTGCAAGAAGGAGAAAGTGGTGCGTCACATTAATGTGTTTGGTTATAATATTGCATTAGAACATACTCATAATAAAGTCTGCTTGTGAGTCATTAGATGGAGTTACAGTAATTATCTGACTGCTTTGAATTGCTCCCAGAGGAAGAAAACACACACACACGATGGTCCAGAGAGACTCATTCAGCTCACAGCGCTTAATGAAGCTGTCACATTTAACACCATTCCTCACTTTCAATTGCTTCAGGGATTTCTTCTAATAGCGTTTGTGTGTGTGCGTTAATGTCGTTTTACCTTCTCTTTTCTGTTATTTTCAGCCTTGCATCATTATTAATAATATCCAGCAGCTGCGAGTCCAGCTGGAGAAGATGTTCGAGGCCATGGGAGGGAAAAACGTGAGTTCATGCATGCTAAAACATGCCATTTTAAGAAAATTTTTTTTATCTAAAAGTAGCATAAAATTGGTCTGTGATAGAGTAAACGGACACAACGATATTTGGTATTGCCATGCAGCTGTAAGTAAGTTTTAGTCAATGTCACGTGATCCTTCAGAAATCTTGATGATATGATGATTTGCTGCTCAGGGAACATTACTGATTGTTATCAATGATGAAAACAATTTACATTTTTGTGGAAACATGATATATTTTATTTTTCAGGATGCACAGATGAAAAAAAACAGCATTTATCTGAAATAGATAATTTCTTTCAAGAAAAAAAGCCTAAACTTACTTTCCCAAATTTTTGAACAACCAAAATATGATACCATAATATATCAGACGATTTAAAAAAATATCTCTCTTTAACTTCATGCAATATGTCTGGTGTTGTAAAGACAGGTGTTTGTCGTTTTTAAACCAAACCTTTGTAATATTGCAAATGTCTTTCTTTACTAATGCAATTTAATGCCATTTCTTAAAAAAGCTTTTTTTACAATTTAATTTTATTTTAAATTCGTATGTGGAAGTGCAAATGAGATGACTTAACAAAATGATATATGAACTAAATATGAAAATAATGCAGATTACAGCATTCAGATCTGTAACACAGTTGTTCCCGATGGAGATCTAGACTGTTTTCATTCATTTATTGAATAGCCCAATCTCTTCTCTCTGTTTTAATCCATAATTCTCTCTCATTTAGCAACTTTTCCATTATCCGTCCGCCCATTCATCATACCGTCCATTCCCTCCTTCTCTTCTGAGTCATCCAGCAGTAAAACATCCCACGCTCCGTCTCTGACTCATTTCTGTTTTACTTCCTGTTAAAACTCTCCTCGCATCAGTCACATAATCGTTTTGACCTGCATCAAATATGTTTTCCAGACAGCTCATTATTCTTGCTTTCTCACAGCATTTGCATTGACGTCATGCATCATTTAGGACTGATATCATAAATGCTCCCTGACAAACACTAACAGTCATGAATATTCATGATGTAATGCATAATTCATCAATGCATTACAAATATTGGTCAGCTTTAATAGTCTGATTCACTGCATTCACATTTCTGGATTCCTATTATTTACTGAATATTCAATAAATCAACAGCAATCTCAGCACATACTAAAAAGATGTGCTGGATTTCACAGTGGGGGTGGAGCCTCGGTGTTAAATCGATGGCATTGGCTGGAATGTGAGGGGTGGTTTCATCAGTCAAGTCACATATATTTACATACAATCCAGATACTTTCAAACCAGTTTCAGATTAATAAACAGAAGCATGATAACATTCATTTATAATAAACTTTGTCTAAAAAGCTCTGCTGAAGACAAAAGAGTTATTATTTAGCTGTTCAATTCAATGTTGATTTAATTCGGTTCAAATAATGGGAAAAATGAATTAATTAAACTCAAAATACTTAACAAATGTGTAAAATATCAGTTCATTCCAAGTTTTGTTCTCATCTGAGAGCATTAGTTCATTGTGAGCAAAACTAAAATCAGAAAAAAAAAAGTTACTTAAAAAGTGAACTGAATAAAACTGTATTTTATTTATTTATGCTGTTGTGCTTAGTTTGTACTAAACTAACTGAAACATAACAGTAAAAGTAATAATAATTACAATTATATAGGCATTAAAAATATTTAACATTTACATAAAAAATGGTGAAATGTAGTAAAATGTAATTATTTAAATAAAAATGTAGCATTTATAAAAACTAAAATAGTATAAAAGCACGATAAAAACGGAAACCGATATAATATATATAAATAATAAATATCCACAGACGCCACCTCAGCGTGTTCTCGGCACAGTCACTGGAGGCAGTGCTCATGTCTGTCCGAAGAGGTGAGGAAACGTCCACACCCTGAAGCGCACGGTCCGATCGATATTCCGCAGAACACCTTTCCAAATCTTTCCCGAATTGCCCAGGGAGGACCTCTCGTGGCAACTCTGTGCACTCAGTAGGTCTCTTAGCTCGCTGGAATGCAAATAGCTGGTATTGCTCACAGCCTTTAAAAACCCACTGACAGGCGCCCAGACGATAACCTTCTGCTGCTTGAACTCACATGAACTCGATTTGTTTGTTTCTTCTTCCAACTCTTATGATATGTCGGGGTCTCCAGCTCAGGAGCGGCGAGGCTCCGAAGTGAAATTCTGCATGTGTACTGCATCCGTGCCCTCTTATACCCATGTAGTGACGAGGTGCACCTGGATGCAATATGTGCACGCCAATGTTCATTGGCTTTTTCTTTAAGCTCAAAGGCGATTGGTCTCTCATGCGATCGTATGTAACTTCGAAGTGACTCGACTGAAGGGGAACTACAAATTATTAAACGTTATAAAAAATGTACCAAAAGAAATTCAAATAGAAACTACTTCAAACTATTAATAAAAACTGTAATAGTATGTAACTGATATTAAATATTACTCAATATTAATTGTCTTCTAAACCTTAGCTGAGCAAGTCAACGTTTTGCAGATTCAGACACAAAATGATATTAAATCAGACTCATAATTATGTTTTTTTCTTTTTTTTCAGTTAAATGTGGAGGCCAGTGACTTTCTGAAGGATCTACAAGTCAAGCTGAACAATGTGATGGATGATCTCAGCAGGATCTTCGCAGTCAGGTTCGTTTAGAGCATTATTATATTTACAGGGTTAATAACGTCTAACAGTCATATTTATAGAAGTAAAAACCCATCCATGTACTCCATAGAGAAATCTCATTGTAGTATTATGATTAAATTATAACTAATGTTTTAAAAGGAAAAAAAGGTTATACCCGCACTGCTGCATTATAAGATACTATCAGTGTGGAATGCTTCTAAATATTTTGTGGAAATCATGATGCATTTAATTTTTCAGGCTTCACGGATGAATGGAAAGTTCGAAAGGAAATAGAAATCTTCAGTATCATTATAATCTTTGTCATTATGGTGTGTCTGCAGCTTCCAGCCGCACATCGAGGAGAGCGTGAGGCAGATGGGAGATATTCTCAGTCAGGTGAAAGGAGCAAACGTACCTGCTAACGGCAACGGAAACTTAGCACAAGACGCAGACAACGTCCTGCAGCCCATCATGGACTTCCTGGACAGCAAGTGAGCGACACACCTGTGTGGTGTAGAGAAACTGCAGTTAGTCATTAAAGCTAGTTAAGCTACTCTAGTAGAGATTTAGTCATTAAGCAGACACTTTTAACCAAAGTAGCAATCAAAATCAACTAAAGAGCAATGATATAGTGCTTTGACAAGTCTCAGTTAGCTTAACATAGTAAACATAGCAAGCGCTTTTAAAATCATATTATTTTCATTTGTCCCGTTGAAAGTTATTTAAATTAAAGGATACACTATATATTAAATATTGGACTATATAGCCATCAGATTATGTAATTTATTTGTAAAATCAAAGCATTTAACTTAGCCCATTTTTAATTACAGTGTCAGGAGCTTCAACAAAGATATACTCCAAATGCAAAGGATAAATATTAACAGCAGTAAAAGTTTAATGTGAATTAACTAAATATTTAGTGGGCGTCACTTTAAGTGATGGAGACAGATGACGAATATGATATAGTTCATGAATATTAATTAATTAGGCTATGCACAGTTATAGATTGGGTTATTAGCATTTCTAAGTAGTTTTGTATTTCATTTAAGTTTTAGTGTTTTGTTATCATTTTTTACATTTGTGAGATGAATTTGTGAAGTGTCAATAAATTTTTTTCTACTGTACTGTAACTCTGTGTGCTTTCTTCTTCTCTCAGTCTGACTCTGTTCGCTAAGATCTGTGAGAAGACTGTTCTGAAGAGGGTCCTGAAGGAGCTGTGGAAGCTGGTGATGAACACTATGGAGAAAACCATCGTCCTGCCGCCACTGACCGACCAAACGGTGTGTGTTCATACACCCTCTCAGCACACAAACACTGGAACACCATGCTATTTCTTTTCTCTTTCCTTTTTATTCTCCATTACTTTAACAGTACTTTTTATCAACTAGATGTGGATTTTTTTTAATTATTGATTTTTTTTACAGATTGTTTTCATATATGTATGTGTATATATATATATATATATTTATTTATATATATATTTTAGTGCTGTCAAACAATTAATCATGATTAATCCCAAAATAAGTTTTTGTTCACATAATATGTGTATGTATACATAATGTGTGTGTATTTATATGTGTATTTACTCTATTGTGTATACACACGCTCATAATGTAAAAAGATATCTGCCTGTATTTACGTATATGTATATTTTTAATATTTATATTCATATAATTTAATTTACATATAAATATATTTAGTAATTTTTTCTTAAATATATACATGCATGTGTATCTAATTATATATACATAATAAATATACAGATCACACACAAATGTATTCTATAAAGAAACAATTTTATTTTGGATGTGATTAATTGTGATTAATTATTTGAGAGCATTAATATATATAAATATATATCGACTATAGAAATTGGCATCACTTTTTTACTGTACTAATTCCTGCTACCAATTTTTTTTTTTTTTTTACTGAAAATTCAAATCTGGAGTTAACATTTTATTTAGCAAAAACTGAAAACATTGGGATCTCGCTTGAGAGACCAATCATCTTTGAGTCTTTTGGAGAAGGCCAATGAATATTGGCGTGCAATAATCACAGCCAGGTGCATCTTATCACGACGTGAGTATAAGAGGGCACGGCTGTATTGCACTTGCAGGTTTTCGCTGAGGTGCCGAGTCGGCGTCAGCGTGACCCAGGGTCGTGGCAAGGGGATGTAAGGTCTCAGTGTTACATGAGAGTCAGCCGGACCAAATTCTAGGCACTCTTCGTTGACAGAGAAGGCTTGGAGGTCCCCGACCCTCTTGATGGAGGCCAGAGCAATCAGAGGTGTTGTCTTTAATGACAGGTATTTCACGCTAAGGGCTCAAAAGGAGCTTGCCGCAGCCCAGATAAGGCGACGGCAAGGTCCCAAGCAATTGATATGCCACAGCAGTCGAGCGCCTGTCCATAGGCCAGAGGCTGCTTGCCCGTTGCATGCAGCACCCCAACCCGTGGAGGAGGCATCCGTGTGCACTACAACATGCCAGGACACTTGACTTAGGGCCACTCTGGTCCGTAGGATAGCAAGGTCCTACCACAGGCTGAAAAGGCGGCAGCACTCCGGGGAAGCACCAATCCGAAGTGTGCCACGGTGCCATGCCCATCTCGAGTCTCGATTGTGCAACCAACGCTCATATGGAGCCCCAGTGGCGTTACTGCGGCTGCCATATGCCCCTATGAGCCTCTGAAAATTCTTGAGAGGAACCACAGTCTTGTGCCTGAATGAGCTCAGAAATGTCAGCATGGTCTGTGCGCGCTCCCCCGCGAGGCAGGCAGTTTTTTTGATCAAGTCCAGCTCCAAGCTCCCCCGCACTGGACAGAGTTTGCTCTTCTCTCGGTTGACCTGAAGGGCCAGATGGCTGAGGTGCCGTAGCACCAGGTCCCTGTGCTGACACAACAACTCCCGCGAGTGAGCCATTACCAGCCAGCATATTGGTATGCGCTTCGACATGAGCATTCTGAATGGCAGCCTGAGAAGGGACTGATTCAGGGCTCAGAGGTCCAGGATGGGTCTCAACCCACTGTTCTTTCTGGGCACAATGAAGTGAGGGCTGTAAGACCCTGACCTCAACTCGGCTGGAGGGACCGGCTCAATTGTGTCCTTTGCAGTAGGACTATAACCTCCGCACGGAGGACTGCTGCATCCGTGTCTGAGCGAACACAGGTATAGAGAATGCCTCTGTACCTGGGCGGGCGCCTGGTGAACTGAATCGCATAGCCGAGGCGTACCGTCTGTATCAACCACCGCGAGGGGTTGAGGAGCTGTGACCAGGCCCCCAAACTTGTCTCCAGGGGTATAAAGGGTACGGTGAGAGCCGTGTCTGCAGTGGGGCAGCCTGGTGGGGAACCAGGGAGGGGACCGGCCCCAGAAGAATGAACGTCCTGGGGGCGAGTCCGACTGCTCGGAGCAGCCCTTACCTTCTCCACTGGTTCCTGCGCTGGTGATCCAGGGCTCCAGGTCCGCTTCTGGGGAGAAAACAGAGCTTTCTATGAAAATTTGGGTACCGTCGACCCAAAGGCCGACGGCAGCTGAGTGCACAGATGTTTCTGCCGCTCCCTGCCCTCCACTGAGGGTGGGGGGGACTGATGTCCTCGTCCCCCGAAGACAAACTTCCATCACCTCTGGGCAGCTGGACTGCCGAGAACTTCTGGGCAAAGTCCTGAGCCCCTACCGCGGACATCACCTGACCAAGGGCACGTGCGGTAACCTTTGTCACCCTTAGGGAGAAGACGGTCGCGGCACGGAGTTCCTGCATGGCCCCTTGATCAGATCCACCCTCGTGCAGATGGTTAAGTGCTTTGGCCTGGTAACCTTGTAGTGTGGCCATCGCATGCAAGGAGGTGGCAGCCTGTCCGGCGGCATAGTAAGCCCGGCCCGTGAGAGCGGATGGGGTCTTACATGCCTTGGACGGGAGCCATGGCGGCCTCAGGTGGCGGCGCTGCACGGGCAGAGAGGGCTTGAGCTGGGGGATCGTCACGCACCCCCTGGCTGCCCCTCCATCGAGGGTGGAGGAGCTGGTAACCAGGTGTGACGAGTGTGGGGCTCGCCACGACCTGGTCAGCTCCTCATGCACCTCCGGGAAGAAAGGCACCAAGGGGGACCGCGAAGGGGCCGCACTCCGAGAAATCAGATACCAATCGTCCAGCCGAGACGGATCAGCTGAAGGCGCACGTGGCTTCTCCAAACCAACCGCCTCGGCGGCTCGGAGGAGCATAGCCGAGAGCTCAGCGTCTGCTTGGGAGGGAGCAGCGACCGCAGACGGCCCCTGCCCCGCATGGGCGAGCCCTTTGCAGCCCGACTCTCCCTCTGATGTAGCATAAGACATCTCAGCCTCCTCGGGTACACCAAAGGATACGCTGGGCCCGGTGGCATTCAGGGGAGCAGAATCCTTGGGAAACACCATGGTGGAACTACAGGTGACGGCAGAAGTCCACGAAGCGTCTCCGCTCCGCGAGACATTCTGCACAGTCACCGTGAGGTCCCCCAATCGCCTCGCCGTGGTAGAGGTAAAACCTTTACGGTACCAAGCATGAGAGACAGCGCTCGTGCCCGTCTGAGGTGGTGAGGAAACTTCCACACTCAGAAACGCACGGTCGCATAGGCATCCCGGAGAATGACTATGAAACCGTAGGGAAATAGCTCTTTTGACGGTCAGCTGCCCAGGGAGGACCTCTCGTGGGACCGTGCGCACTCAGTGGTAGAGGTCTCTCGCTGGCGAGCAAAAGATTGGCTGCTCTTTGAGCCTTTAAAAAGACTACCAATCTCGCGGGTTCTCCGCTGACAGCTGCCCAGGTGTACATGCCACAACTGCGAGAGAGCATGAACTCCGCAGGAACTTGGATTACGTAGATTCTCCTCCAGCAGACTCGAACCAAACTGCAAGTGCAATCCAGCCGTGCCCTCTTATACTCACGCCATGATAAGGTGCACCTGGCTGTGATTATTGCACGCCAGTATTCATTGGCCTTTTCCAAAAGACTCGAAGATTATTGGTCCCTCAAGCGAGATCCCATTTGTAACGTTGAAGTGAACTCGACTGGGGGAACTGAAATTCAATCAAATAACACATTGAATTAATTAATAAATAATCAACACTCAAAAACAAAGTAAAATATATCTTAAAATGTATATCAACCATGTATGTGTCGTTTTATTTATTCTATTTATTCTATTCGTTTTATTTATTCGAAAAAAATTTTATTTTCTTTAATTTTTATTTAAAAATTTTATTTTATTTTATTTCAGGCCTGATATGTCCATGCACCAAAATTATTATTATTATAATGTTCTTTAAATGATCAAACCCACTTGCTCATGTTCTGTATACCAGGGGTTTTAGATTAGGTGTGATTGATCGATGATTCATCAGATTTCTATAGGAGCCCGTGGACGCATATGATCCTGTACTTTATATATCAGATCAATAACTGCTCAACACTCTTCATCCATTAACTGTAATCCATCAGTGTGAGATTAATGCTGATGACACAAACACAGACCTAGTCAGCTGCCTACATAGGCTGCATTTTAAGACATCACACTAAGACTCCACTGCCAGCACAAAGGCTAGGGAGCTCAAATGTGTGACTTAAATCTAAGGCAGCATTGCATGTGTGTCTCAGGGAATAAAATCCCAAGATTTCCAAAAGGCAAGTTTATTTATAAAATGCATTTCATACACAATAGTAATTCAAAGTGCTTTAATATGAATGCTCAAAACATAGAAATAATAATGTTTAAAAATTGCAGTCATAGAAATGTGCATAAAAATACAAAACTTAAAATGTATATACAGCTGTGTAATTTAAATGTATTTATATATTTACATTTCTAATATAAATGACATTATAAGTAAGAATTAATAACAATCATAAGTATTATTGTATTATTAAATATATAATATTACATTTAAAATTATTAAGTATATACAAATATTTTTGTTATTGTTAAATATTAATATTAATTATATTATTTAATTATTTAATAATGCATTGTATAAAATAATAGAAAATATGATTGTGAATAAGTATAATTTAATTTATTATCATACAATTTCATTAAATAGGTCAATATAATCTAAGTAATAATTACATTTAAAATGAATTCAGTAGACATTATGTCTCGTAATAAATCACTTTTTTACACTTATCTTTACAGCACATTTCTTACACAATAATTTTGCTATACTTGAAATTGTTTTTTTTTTTCTTTTTTACTTGCATAGAAATGTTTGCATTTTTATGTCTTTATATATACATTTTTCAGTGTATTTAGTATAAAATATTTTTCAATTTTTTTAAATGTATTCAATACTAATTGGAAAATAAAATAATTGGATACTATAATTAATACTTTAATAAAATATTTTAATTGGAAAATGGATATTAAGTTTATGTATTTTTTTATAATATTGAAATATAAGTAGCACTATTATAAGTCAGCTGTCTGTGTAGGGCGCTAGGTTGTGGAAAAGTAAGCATCTCAGCATCTGATGAAGAGATATGTGCTCTTTAGAGGTGTGTGTGTGTGTGTGTGTTTGTGTGTGAGAGAAAGAGAGAGAGAGGGAGACTGTGTGGTGATTTTCATTCTTCTCTTATTTCTTCTTATCATCATCATTCATCTTTCATCAGATGATTGTAAGTATAACAGAGTGTGATTGTGTCTCCAGTCTGTCTGTGTCTCTGTGAAACTCTAGCATGATGCACGGAAGACTGTCTTCTTCATTTCCTCTCAGCACTCAGTCTGGACTTACTGTCTCTCTCTCTCACTGCTTCTTCTTTCTCTGTCCTTCACTTATATGTAACTCTAGTCCAGCAGCGTGAGTCTGCATCAGCCATCACTAAAAATAACGTTAAAACTAATAAAAACATCTTTGTTACTTGAAACAAGAACGTCTCGGTTACGTATTGTAACCCTCTTTCCCTGAAGAAGGGAACGGAGACGTCACGTCTGTGACCGACGAATAGGAATCTCGCTTTGAGATGGCAAATCAACTCTGCGTGTATGTAAACACGCCAATGACATTGGCATATGCTGATTAATATCCAGCTGATCCTGATCGCAGCGCGAGTACAAATTGGGTCAGCGGATAAGCATTCA
>JAUMHQ010000046.1:15733151-15747415 GCA_032361165.1 Enteromius paludinosus
GTTATGTTCATGTACTGAACTGTTATTATTCAACCATGCCAAGGTCAATTCAGTTTTCCATTCTATAGCACCTTTAAATATTTATGAGATGCATGTGATGCTACTTGAAGCTAAACTAAGAATTAACTTGATTTCAAAGCTTCCTACACAGATATGTAGCTAATATTCTGTTGCAATGTTTAATATTGAAACATCTCATCTTTGAGGATTTTTTATGATGATTTTTTATGAAGTTTTATGATGGTTACATTATTTAGTAACCACATTTTTTTATTTTATTTTATTTTTTGCATTACAAATTAAAAATTACATGAAATGTACTAAACCTTTTTTAAAAAAAATTAAAATACTATATAGACAAAGAAAAAAAAAAAAATGTCCCCCCCAAAAAACTGAAAAAAAGAAATTTTGTGGTAACTAGGGGAAACTTTTATTTGACTTCAAGAAACAAAGGTTTTATGGTTTTAGGGATGTTAAATGGATTTGAAGGCAACTCTAATCTATCATCACATGCACCAAACAGCTTTAATATCCCAGAAATAAAGACACGGACACAGGATTATTGTTTTACAGTACAAAAACGAAAACAAAAACAAGATTTTATTAAAGAAGCATAAAAAATAAAACTCTTGATACATTTCTTATAACCGTCAAGTCAGCTCAAATTATACGTGTATACAATTGTTCCAGCTCACGGTTAAAAGGTCCATAAACTTTCAAATAAAATATATTTCAATTTTAAATTTCTTCAATAATTTTTTCTCATTTTGTTATAAATTGCCTATATGTTGTACACAGGAAACAGAAATATGGAAAATAAAGATAAATTTGCTGTAATAAAAGGGTCACATTATAATCTGGGATATTTACGTCAAGGTAAGCAAATAAATTGTAAAAATAAAATGTGTAAAAAAAGTTTTTTTGTCTTTTCGTTTTTAGAAAATTATTAGCTAATGCCTCACGGCTTCAAGACATGCAGAGAGTTTAACTTACAAATAATGATACGTGTTTTAAAAACTACATTAACCTTTTCCATCGTACGTTTGAAAATGAATCCCAATGATTGTAATTCAGGATATTTACAATTAGGCCTGAAATCCGGTTATTGAAATCACTTTTGGTTCTGCGTACAAAAGGAATTAAAGCGAAAAGTAAAAGCCGAGCGAGTTTAGGGCACAAATGAATCATGGGAAAACAGCGTCTGACGTCGTTCCGATGCAAAACCGCCTGAGATCGTCCCCAGCGAACCCTGTTTGAGGAAAAGAAAAACCGTTCGACTTCAGGCCAATCTTCACTAGTCACATGACCTTCATCGCCGATACCAAAACACGTCACATACACGCACACACAACCGAAAAACTACTAGCTCCATGTACCTTTCAACCAGTTACACTACTTTTAAATGACGTCTGGGGACGAAAAGCAGAAAACGAGCGGCTCAGATCCGACACGGCTCTCTGTACAAATCACTAAAACTGGAAGAGCGGAGAGGAATTACGTCACAATCTTCATTCCCGGCAGCACGTTTCACCACCAAGGCACCGTTAGCTCTCGAGTTCTGGCACGTTTAATATATGTGTATTCGACACGCCAAGGAAAAGTCTAAAAGCGCATCTAGAGAAAGAAACTTGGACAAACCGAAACGCATTCTCGCCCGTTAAGACGCCAGAGTCCCTCGCGTTCAAGGAGAAATGGCTAAAACGTACGGAAGCCCTGGTGATTTAGCTGCCACGCGGACTAGCATCCCGTTTATTAGGACGACCTGAAGTGTAGTGTGGAACCGGAAGCCCTTTAAAAGTGTGAAAGCATGGCTTGTCGCATAAAAACCGTTCGGCGGGACTCCAGATTGGTTCGTAGGCAGCGTACGGGGTGCGTAATCGCTAACGAAACGCTCTCACGAGGGCCGGAAGACAGACGCAAACTCCAGGGAAAGACATTTCCGTGCGTCGCGAACATTCACAACTAAACATTCGAAAGGTAATTCGCTATGCGTTTTGATTCGAAAAGTCGTAACAGATAAAAACATCCTCGTTAAATACTAGAACCCTGTTTCTGGAGTGCAGGAACGAACCGACACGTGAATGTTTTAAGGTAGTGTGGCAAAAAGAGAAAATGCACGCTAATGATATTTGTAACATGTACTATTCTAGCTATCTCAGATCCTACATCCACTAGCACGTCGCGTACAGTCTCGGAACGCGTATAAATATTAAGTGTTCGATAATAAAACAGGAATATCTCTCATGTTTTGGTCTAAACGAGCGCAGCTTTTGCATTTTAAGAAAAACGCAAAAATAATTTAAAAACGACTGCATCGGCAACACGGAAAAACGCGTTAGAAAAAAGTGCAGCGTAAAAGTCGAAAAATCCGCGAGTAGAAAAAGTCGGAAGCATGAATGGAAAAACAACCCACCGAATATGAATGGCTAAAGAGAAGAAGACGCAGTCTGACAAGTACTTGAGTGCGTAATAAAGTCACTGTTGTTATTATTATTATTATTATTATTACTACTACTGTCAAGAAATCGGAATAGTGTCATATCTAATAATTACTCAAAGGCAGTCTTCGTTTAAGAGAAGATCCGGATGCACTGTGTGGCAGGAGTGTGGCAAACGGGACACTCGGGATCCTGCGACTGGCAGATCTGCCCGGCGCAATCCATGCAGAAGAGGTTATGGCCGCACGGGACGAGCGCGGCGGTCACCTCGCTTTCGCAACACACAAAACAATCCCGCGAGACCATCCCGGCCAGCCCGCCCGCTTTGAGGCGTCCCAACATGGTGGAAGCAATTCCCACTCCGCTTCCGCCACCTTCCGAATCTGTCGGTGAGCCACCCGGGAGTGACGACGCCGAGCAAGACGAGTATCCGGTGCTGCTCCCGCCGCTGCTGCTGCTTCCGCCCGAGAACGAGCTTCCGGTGCCTGTTTGGAGCCAGGAGAGTGTGCTTAGCGGGTCGCTTTGGGCTCGGCGGGCGAGCGGATGATCCGGGTCGGGTGAGAGTCGCGGGGTCACGGCTCTTTCGCTGAGCCCGCTGCTGTTGCGACGGACCGCCTGTGTCTGTTGCTTTGCGCCATTGGCAAACGGCGCCCAGATGTTCGCAGCGCTGAATTCAAAACCCAAATCTTCTGATGCCGCCGGCAAATTCGGAGTCGAGTCACCGGCGAAGGAGAAGCTCCCGCCGGCGCTGCCCGTGCTAAATGGACTAGTCGGGCTTCCCCCACCGTCCGTTGCCCGTCGAGTCGCAGAGAACGATTCGGATGACATTTTGCGAGACGAGTGGTGCATCTGTGGCGGAGGTGGAGGCGCCGAGTGAGTCGCACGCGACCACAGCGCGCCTGCTAAACCGAGCGCCCCGAGACCCTCTAAACTCACATCGGTCCCATTGCTGTGGAAGTCATTATCGCCTTGTAGGTCGACAAACGCTCCGGTGCGCAGTGTGATGTGCGTTTCAATTTCTTCTCGCGCACGGTCCACGTTTTCAGGCATGCCAGTGACCTCAAATACAGGGTCTTTCTCGCGGCTGGGCGTCACGATGTAAGTGTGTGTCTGCTGCTGGATGCGTTTGATCGTGGCTCCTTTGGGTCCCACCACGAGGCCCACGACACGGTAGGGAACACGCACCTGGATGGTGGTCTGTCCCGGGAGGTTGGGAGGGCCAGGGAGTGAGCTGCTCGATCCGGGGCCGTTTGCGCCGGCTTTGCAGCGTGAGGCGCGGATCATGGAGAAGTGCTCGGCCGCCGAGACAATCTCGCGTTTGGCCATTTCCACATCCTCGCGGCGGCCCGTCACGATGAACACGGGTTCCTCTCCTCTCACTGGAGTTTTGATGTAAGTGTTCGTTTTCGCACGAAGTGCTTTGATCTTACAACCTGTAAAAAAAAAAAAACATTAAAAATGGTGCATTTTCAATTTGTCATGATTTACTTTGTTATTAAAAAAGAAACTTTAAAAACATCATACTGAAATTATTATATTCCAAGTCATTAGTGATTTACTAATATATATAAGCGCACACTCAAAAGCTCAAGAAGAAGAGCGCTTGTGCGTTCGACTCAGTCATGCAGGTGGTTAAATGTACTTGAAACTTGGCTTTTATGATGTGAGATTAATGTAAACAGCCCATTATGAACACCCTTGTGATTCACTTCAACTTTTCCAACTGTATGAATAACGATGTTATGTTCAAGTGGTGTGCGTGTAAGGAACTGGAAGCAGCAGTGTAAGCACAGAGACATCTGCTGTTAAAAACTAAGCAGAGTCGATTCAAGAGAGAATCGCAATGCATTCTGGTAATCTTAGAAATTCTCCTGCATCGATTCACTGAATGTTTACTTGATTCGCAATGCATTGATTTATTGCCCCAGCCCTAGTTTGTACCAAAGTCCTGATTGATTAAACATTATATCAATTAAGAGACAATGTGGTATATAGGAATGTATTCATCACACCACATGCATGTTTCAATAAACTAGCAAGGGCAAAAAGGTAAAGGCAAATTATGACATCTGTAAATGTATGCATGAAATGTGAATAAGACGATTATATCAATCAGACATTAAATAATTTAATTGATAATCATAAGTATATGATTTGAAATTTGTGAATTTACACGAGTGCTTTATTATTATTTTTAAGTTTGCAAATTGTAATTAAAGGCAACATGGTACATCTGCACTTTTAAAAAATAGATGTCAGCACCTCTGAAAATGAATTAGCAAAAGGTTGAGGGGAGGGTTTACAAATATGCAAACTTACACATTACTATTATTGTAATTAAAAAAATAATGTAAATTATGTAATACAATTCTTGTTATTAAGACATTACTGTAATTGAGTCAATGTGCTCTCTCTCTAGTTTCTTTCATTCATTTGTCACCACATCACAATGTAAACTATCAAAGAAAATGGGTTCAATAGAAAATGCCTAATGACATGTGTAAAATTATCCATGACATCATACTGCAATTAATATATCCCAAGTCATTAGTGACTTTCATGCTTCTTATATATATCATAAATACATGAATTAATATTTCCAATATCTGCAAGTATATCATTTTAAATTAAGTCATAACGCTGTAGTTTTTAAAATGACAGACTGCATGCTTTTAAAATTAGCCACAGGTTTTTCACATTTTGACTAGTAACACAATTCCAATATATTACTGATCATTTAATCCAGTATCAGGCACACTGAAAGCATAAAGAGAAGAACGGTCACATTGTTCCAGTAAGGTTATGCTAGTTTTAGATAATGATTAACATGTTATATACGTACTTTTAAAAATTAATTTGTCAGGACCATTTTCATTTTTTATCTAACTGGCAAAGGAATGAGCTTGAATGCTTGGCACATACTTGAATATTAAAATTGTTAATTAAATTCAATAATAATAGTAACACATTATTTTTATTAGTGATATCCATTGCTAACAACTTTAAAAAGGAGATTTTCTCTCCTTTTCTTTTTTTTACACAAGTAGCTGCATCTCAGACAAATACTGTCCTATTTAATCGATGGAAAGATGATTTACTCAATAAAAGCTTTGTGCTCCAGATCACATAAAGCACGTTACAAATGTTTCAGAATTTACTCAAACTGACCCGTACATTGATAATAAAGTGCAAAAACTGTAAAAATGTAAGCGTTCGACGCGAATTGTTTTCTTCATTCATCAGAGGCGTACTGTTCCTTTAAATCCGCATGGCTTACTTCACTCAGCCAATGGCGCGGCCGCTCTGTGACGTCATCGCGGGAAGCTGAACGCATGGCATTTCAAACAAAGAGAACAATGCCGCGCCGAAACAACCTCGCGCCGCTCGCGGAAATCACGCTTGTTATACATAAACTAAATCATTTAGGGCTTTTTCTCATGTGTGTTTAACAAATACGAGCGCGGGAGCTGAAACGCGCCGCGCAGAGCCGTAGTGCGCGTCCCCGGCCCGCTATACTTGCATAACTCATATCCTCACATGACCCCAGTCTGCGTTCATATATATCGCTCCGGATCCTGAACGAAACGCAAGCAGAGATCGATAAACAGCAGACAGAGAGATGGGCGGGAGAACCGTGAAGCCGCAGCGGTCGATACGAGTCTCTATTGTCTGGTTTAGACAGGAGCAGACCCCCTCCCAAACCCCTCCTCCACCTCCACAACATCCATCCATCCATCCCGTGACACGCAAATGATGTTTATGAAGGACAAAAATCCGCCAAAACGGCAAAAACCCCACCAAAACACCCGTGCGTGCGTGCCAAAACAACGACAGACGCATAACGCATATGCAACCGGCCGCTCACTTCTGCTCAAAACGCCAACTTATTGTTCTGATGCACTGCGATGCTTTGTTTATGATGTCCAGGAACACAGATCGGGAGCGAATATTCAAATCACAGCTTTTGCATGCTATCTCAAACGATTAAAGTGATGATTTTTCTATTGTTCAAATGCAACTGACTATTCTACAACAAAGCATTCTGATAAACATTCTATTTTCAATGCAACTAACTAGTAAACAACCTCAGACAGGTCACATGACTGATCCCAGTAAGGATATACTGATTTATTGTTCTACTGCATTTAATTATTTGATTTTTAACGCATATTCTGGAACATAAGTCACATTTTAACTACTTGCAATGATTTCATTGTGCAAATGTATTGCATCTATTATGCGTCTCTTGAAACAACGAATAATACTGAATATTACTATTTTGCATGCAAATAACTACGCTTTCATATTGTTCAAATGCATTGCATTTGTTTATCTTTTGGAATGATTTCATGCATTGCACACAAACAAACAACTTGTAACGCTTTCCTATTGTTCAAGTGCATTGCAGTTGTTTATTATTATCTCTTGTAACATAATATTAAAATACTCATATTTTGCATGCAAATAACTACCTTTTATCCTTTAATATTGTTAAATGCATTGCATTTGTTTATCTTTTGGAACAATCAACGCAGTTGCACGCAAGTAACTACTTGCAAGGCTAACCTATTGTTCAAGTGCATTGCATTTGTTGTTTACCATCTCTAGGAACACAAATACTAGTAAAATACTCATATTTTGCATGTGAATAACTACATGCAGTGCTTTCCAAGTGTTCAAATGCATTGCATTTATTGATTAGCATCTCTCAGAACATACATATTCATATTTTGCAGGTGAATAGTTTTTCTACTGCATCGCCTTTATTGTTTATTCTCTTGCATCATAAATAATGGTTGGTTCATGATGGTTGTAGTAAATGTTACCTTGTCTGCCGACGATCTCGGCCACATGCTCTGATGTGGGCACCGGCACACACTCTGTCATGTTGACACTTCTCTTGCGGAGAACTGAGCTTTGTTCTCCGAGGATGGAGGAGTGCGGACCGGCCATGTGGTATCCGCCGCCGCCTCCCGAGCCGTAGTACTCCGGAGAAGGCGAGCAGGAGCTGGGTGATTCCCGGGAGCCGTTGGTGTGCTCGAGCATCTGCAGATCGACGTATCCGCCTCCCCCATTACAGTTCTCACTGGCCGAGCTCCCATCCAGACAGTCAACCTTCTCCAGAGCCATGAGTGACAGCTGATCCAGGGCGAAGCGCAGCACCTCCTGATGGTCCTCGTCCCTAGGCTCCTGCTCGGCGACTCCGCCGGATTGGCCAGTGCTGCTCACTACCATCTCGTGATCCATGATGTCAGGGTGAAACAACGGGCTAGGCATAGTTGTCCCCGCGTGCGCATCAGACAACAAACCAAGCGTGCTTCCTAGAAGGAAAACAGCACATTTGTGAGCCTGGAGCACAAAAGCAGTCATTAGTAGCTAAGGTATATTTTTAGCAATAGACAACAATAGGCCAAAATTACAAATGTTTCTTTAATGCCAAAAATCATTAGGATATCAATTTTTTTTAAGACGGCAGATATATCAAAACGTAATTTTTGGTTATTAATGTGCATTGCTAAGAACTTCATTTGGACAACTTTAAAGGTGATTCTCAAAATAGTGTTTTATTTTTTTGCACCCATTCCAGATTTTTCAGATAGTTGCATCTCAACCAAATATTATCCTGTACGTCAATGGAAAGCTTATTTATTCAGCTGATGCATAAATCTCATTTATATATAAAAAAAAGAGAGACCCTTAAGACTGCTTTTATGGTCCGGGTCACATTTAAACCCCCAAACACTTTGAGAAGTGACACCACCATCTAGAAACAGTCAAAGCAGACTAAAAGAAAGTGTGCTTGTTTTTCTCTAGCGCTCCACGCCGCGCGTCTCTTTTGTCTTTATTGTTTCTGCTGCTCTTTAGCTCCGCGTTAAAGTCTCACACCGCGGTTAACGTATATTTCATGACAAGCGGCCGTTATTAGGCTAAGTTCTCGGCAGGAGCGTGACCCATACGTCCGCGACCCCAAACCGGCAGAATCGTGAGTTTAAACGGAGATATTGGAGTTGAAAGTGAAGTGTTGTTAGCCGCGCCGCTAACCGGAGACGATCAGTCACATTGTCGCCTTTGTTTGTGGATCTCAGCCGCGCGCCACGCGGGCGATACGGAAACCGGCGAAGAAGAAACTAACGCGGACAGGCGTTAAATAAAGCGGAAAACCTCACCTTACGTGCTCCTGTCCCGCTCGCCGCTCGTGTCGGGTGTTTTGTGGAGGATGAGGGAGATGATGGCTAACCGCTAGCGGTGCTGCTAATCGTTGGGGGGCGTTGGAGAAAAAGACTCGTTTTAAAAGCATTCGCGGTCAAACTCGACCCCCGGTGCGCGCTCAGATCACGCGTCCCACCTCAGCACCGCTCACTCGCGCGGTCTGCTCATTGTTTTTCTGGCCGTTTTCACGCGTGGAACGCTAGAGGTGTATTACAGCGCTTTCTCCCGTTCGTTCCGCCGTCTTTGTCTGTCTGTGTGCAGACGCACGCGCCGCGCTCTCTCTCTCTCCCGACAGTCTCGCTCTCTCACGGCGCTGACGTCACCGGCGCACAACAATGGGTTCAAAGGCCACTGGCAAAATGTGTATTTAATTTAATTAATATTGATTTGTAAGGACTGTAAAGGACTTTATCTTTTATTATAAATAAACAAAAAGCATTAGAATTTATTGTTAACCTTTTTATTTTATTAGCCAAAATTTCACATACATAAAAAAAAAACATATTTCATCTCCTGCGTTGAAGTTGTTTGGTTCTGAGTTTGATTTTTATATCTCGATAAGACTGTGAAGCAAAAATCCTGTGATTTGTTTATATAAAGATAAAACTTTTAGAAAATCTGGAATCTGAAGGTGCAAAAAAAAAAAAAAAAAGTATTGAGGAAAATCTCCTTCAACGTTGTCCAAATGAAGTTCTTAGCAATGCACATTAATAATGAAAAATGAAGTTTTGATATATTTACAGTAGGAAATGTACTAACTATCTTCAAGGAACATAATCTTTTCTTAATATCCTAATGATTTTTGGCATAAAAGAAAAAGCTAACTACATAACATAATGTAATTACAAAATAAATGTAATCAGTTACAGTTAACGAGAAAAAATGTGTAATTAAATTACAGTTACTTATGAAAATGCTAATGATTAGAGGGTTAGATCTGAATTTTTTCTCACACACCCAGATAAATTGCAGTGACTGCTCTAAAAATAAAACACACCAGTGTTTCAGGAGTTTAGGACACAGAAGAGCTTATTCAGAGGTATTTAGGTTTATGTATATGCTTAAGCTTGTACGTATCTTTTTATCTATATGTGTTTTCCAAGCACTGTTAGATGCTAGTGTTTCACGTCACATAGATATGCAAACATTAGATTTCAAAAGCTGTATCGTAGCTACTATTTCTTGTTACAGTGTAATTAACCTAACGATCTCAAAGTACAAAGAGGTGTTAAAGTCTGCTTTCGTTTTGGCTATGCTTAAAAAATGGTTATAATCTTAATTTTAGTGATGAAGGATTGTGAAAGTCTTCAATCATCAGTGTTGAGTTTATACTGTAACCCGGCCTGCTAAAAATGATGGGAAAATGTGAAATGTAGGACAGTAATGAAAGTAATCCAATGTAATCATTACTTTAATGAAGTAACAGAAATACTTACACTACTTATTCTATTTTAGATAGGGTAACTTATCTTTAACCTCTAACATTTCCAAAGTAACCTTCTCAACACTGATATAATGTATGTAGATGCACACAATCCGTTTATATATTCTGATGATTCAGTTTCAGAAACATATTTTAAAAGTATATATATTCATGTTGTTTCAAAATGTCATAAATCTAACTCATAATCTGATAATTGCTTTATGAACTATTGCCTATTAAATTATTTTTACATAATATGGAAAATTATTTGTATATAATTCAACTAAGTTTAATTGGTGACAAAGGTGTGTTTTCTGTAACACACACACACACACACACAAAATCAGCACTTGAGATTTTACTATTAAGTTTTACTTTTAAATCTTAATATAGGATTCAAATTTCATGCATTTTATGAATATTTGACAATATTTCAAAATTCCATACATTTTGTTATAAACATTTAACAAATGTTAATTATATTGATGCATATATATCAATACATTTATAAATATGATTTCAAAATTCCATATATTGTACATTACAAAAATGTACTAATAACGGTTAAATATGAATACTGAAAACATGTATAAAATAGATTTGAGACTGGATTCGCTTTCTTTGAAATATGATGAGATATTTGCATTCCAATAAAACACGAACGCATGTGATGAAAGACTTTTATTTTCCATGTTTACAAAATTACGCATCCTTCAGCTACAAGGTTTGCATTTTTAAAAAGTGATCTAGGTTTTCTTCCAAATAGAGGGCAACGTACAAAAACACCTCTCCTGCATATTTCAAATATGACTGTACAACGCAATCGTTTGTGAAGAAAAACAAATCAATCGTCTATTAAATTCAATCATGGGTGTGTGCAGAATTAGTGTAAAAACAAGCCATCTACTGAGCAAACACTGATGCATCACACAGATTTCTGTCCTGTAACCATTCAGTCCATAATAATAATAATAATAATAATAATAATAATAAACCACACTGCATCGGTGAATGATGGCAAACGTACCAGCTTCACAAAAGCTTGATCTAACTGAAAAATGACTCCCAAAATATTGAAAAACTGTCCATTTCTTAATAATATCAGCTATGCATTGACAAATTCATGAATACAAAACCCCTAAGCACCAATGTTAGAGATTATGTCATCTCTAAACTTAAACAGCATTGTAACAAAGAGAAAACATAAAGGAACTAGGAAGAACTGAGCACCGGCCACCACAAACCAGTATGCGCTAGTAGTACATTATTTCCATAATCAGTCATATAAACATGGCATTTCGTTTGTTTATATATATATATATATATAAAAAAAAAAAAAAACAACTGTGTAAAATGTTCATGATTTGAGATTAGCTTACGATGTCTGAATAAAAAAGGAAAAAAAAAAAGCTGGGCACCTGTAACTCACTCACACCGACTGCGTTACGCTGCAAAAACCCCAAACTGATGAAGCACAGCCCCAAACTTGAAGCTCATACTGTACAAAAATAGAGCAAATCCACTTCAAACTAGTTAAATGTAGAAGAAAAGTGGATTTGGTTTTATAAAACTGCTTGAAATGTTAGGGTAAAACACACGTTCACAGTTGAGCTGGAGAAGAAAGGCAGGAGAGCGGCTGGTTTCTGCATAGGATCGGCTCAAATCTGAGTGCGTCTTTGGGTTTGAGGAGGAACAATACTGTGGTCCAGGTCTTTCCCATCACCACCCCTTTCCTGCAAACACACACAGATGACAAACTCAAACCAGATCTTCTTCAAAGTGAAGAATCTTTCAACACAGATCTGATCCTGGCCTTGAGATTGTGGTTTAATGCAGCTGCGCTGATTCACAAATCACTGGTGTTCTAAAACGTAACAACAGCAGCATTAGGGATATTTAGAGATACAATATATATAAAAAAGTTAAATATATAAATAAAAAAAATTACCATATTAAAATGTGCAAAATAACAAATACAGGCTTGTTTTCAGATAATTGCAAAGAGTATTTTCCTGTAACTGTGTTCATATTGCACAGCATACTTCTACAAAACCAGAACAAAATGAGCACTACTTATCACAAACCAAGTCATAAACCATGTATTGCATCATTGTCACAATACAACGGAACATCATGATTTCGAAAATTAGGTTTAAAATAGCGCTGTCGAACAATTAATAGCTGTGCGTATTGTGTATATTTAAATGATTATACATAATAAATATACATGCATACAAAAGCGTTTATCTTGGATGTGATTAGAGGTGGTTGAGGAGAGACCCCCCCACACAGTGCTATGGGTGTATGGCCATACATGATAAAGCTCTATATAAAAATGCATCATTCATTTGACGGCAATAGTTTCAAATCATTTGGCAAGTTTCAAATCTCAATTTTACGGTGCACATGAATCAAAGCGGGCTTGTTCTGTTCTTTCAGTCCCAAACTGAAAAATGACTTTACATTTCCATAACCATTCAAAAACCGTAAGAAAGTAGTTCGAGACATAATTTAATAATATATAATAGGTGTTGTCAAACGACTAAATGCATCCAAAATACGTTTGTTTAATGCACACACATACTGTATACATTGAAAGCGTAATATACAAGCATAGCACATTTTTCATGTGTTCGTATTTATATATAATAAATATACACCGTACACTCATTCTGTAAACAAAAGCGTTTATGTGGCATGCGATTAATGGTGATTTAGCGTTTGACAGCACTGATATCTCAATGCCAATCGTTTAATTAGGTGAACATTTCGCAAATAACGCATTTCGAGAGGAACACAATACGAATTAATCCTGCACAGTTGGCGGCTCATCAGCTAATCAGTCCCCTTCCCATCACCTCATTTCCCTTTCACTGTATAAACCCCAGATTTCATCCCATCCACATCTCGCTTCAAGCATCCCACCTCCTCCCCTTCGCCGCCGTTATTCAGTTCACGTCCCCCAGGGGAGCAGTACGGGACCGAGCCGAACTTCGAACCCTGCCCTCACTAGGGTTCGGGGTTCGCCGTTCTCGCTCCCCTGACAGCACGCCAAACCAGCTATTCTATTTATGAGGGAAGCGTGAACTCTTGAAATCTCTAAATGAAAGAATCATCTATTATTCTGATCGGTTCTTTCTCTTACAGCTATACAGACTCCGTTTCCTCGTCGTTGGACTCGTCCTTCAGAGACTTGGCCTCGACGGTGGCTTCCTCTATGTGCGCAAGCATGTCTGCCATGAGCGCTTCCTCCAGCCTCTTCCTCACGCTGTACACCAGATCTTCCTGCTTCCTGTGGACGATACAGTGCATTTCAAATCAAGCATTCTGAGATACACCTTCATTACTCTACAGTAACATCCTGGAGCTTTCAGACTCTAAACATCCCTCCCAGTCCAACAAGATCAGTTACTGAAGCGAAACCAGACATTTTAGCATCATTGAGAAACTAGTACTCTTCTGTATTATAAAGGCAGGCTTGCTGAGCAGAAGTCTTCCTCAAACCTGTTGACTGACAGTGTAAGTTAAAGATATTAATATAAATAAGATGCTTATTTGACAGTGATTTCACATATCTTGTTTGAATGAAGGCTAAATAAAGATAAAAAGTGAACATTCATTTGTTTGTCACTAAAATATAATAAAATATATGTTGTAGGAGGAGGTTCATGAACTTGCATAGATTTGTAGGTATGTTCTTGACCATTAACATGAGGCTTTGTTTTAAAATAGTGTTCATATTGATATTGAACTTTCAATGTATTGTGATTAGAGCCCGACCGATATATCGGAATGCCGATATTATCGGCCGATATTTGGTATTTTCCGATATATCTGTATCGGCGTTCATTTTGGCCGATAAATGAATATTTAAAAAAATAAATAAAACGGACAAAGTACCCTGTAGTCATGCAATGAGAATTGCGATTCATAGTTTGTCCACCAGAGAGCACTCCACAATCAGTCCATTGGCTCAACACTAGGGCATATTACCAATCATTTATCAACATGCCAAATCAACTAAAGACATTCAGGTTACTAGCTACGTTGAATAAAATCATAAATTCAACATGCTTCATGATGTAGTAAACGTTGAATTAGATTTTTCGCTAAACATGTGCATATCTTATGAACAACTCACTCCCCTACACACCTTTCTCCATTATGGTAACGGTAACATTTTATAAAACAGG
>JAUMHQ010000046.1:15757959-15775288 GCA_032361165.1 Enteromius paludinosus
AACACAGGTGACGGAGATTTAACGCTAATCAAAGAACCGGCTTTACTGATGAGATGCGCATAATATATCGTACGATATATATCGCCCAGCCCTAGAAGAAGTTTATTAAAATGTAAGCGATTGCACAAGGGTTATTATTGTAATTTTATTCAAGCTGAATTAAATTGACATTTGGTCAAAAAAAGTTTAAGCGAAATAAAATATTAGATGAAAAACAAACTAAAAGAAAATCAATAAATGTTACTTTTTTGGCAACTAATTGAAAAAGTTAAAATTGATAATTTAGAAAATACATAAAAACAATTACATTAACAAAAAAGTAAAAAGCTACAAAAAACAATGTGTGTCAATATTATACATTTTTCTTTTAAAAATCATTAGGATATTAAGTAACGATCCATTAAGATATTTTGTAAATGCTCTACAGTAAATCTATTAAAACTTAATTTTTTATTAATATGCATTGCTAAGAACTTTATAGGTGTTTTTTGCACCCTCAGAATACAGATTTTTGGTAAGTGTCCTATACGAACAAACATACATCAATGGAAATCTTATTTATGCATGTGATGACTAAATTTTAATTTCATAAAATTGACCCTTACGACTACGAGTCAATATGGTTTTGGGGTCCAAGGTCACATTGGATTCGGAGCCATTTGCGTGAGCGAGAACTGATTAAATGCTCAGTATTAGGGCTGGCCGATATATATATCAAAGGATATATTATGCGCATCTCGTCAGTAAAGCCGGTTCTTTGATTAGTGGTAAATCTCCATCAGCTGTTTTTAAAAGGAAGGCCAGCTTATGAACAGAGCCGTAGATCACCGACAAGTTACACATTGAGTTTCGCGGGTGATTCAATGGCGCAGCTTCTCAGTGATCTGGCGTTCCTTCTGAATTCAGCTGATGGGGATTTACCGCTAATCAAAGAACCGGCTTTACTGACGAGATGCACATAATATATCCTCTGATATATATCGCCCAGCCCTACTCAGTATAGAATTAAAAGCCAGAGAATTCAAGCCAAAGCAATGAAAATGCATAAGTAAATGAAGGCGGCACAGACTGTTGTAATTCTTCTGGTACTCCAGTATGCAAATATTTTCATAACACCACGAGTCACTTAAAATTAAGTTACTTGCAGTCAACATACTTAAAACAGTAAGCCAGCGCTGCCTTGTTTACGTGTATCTCATACATCCTTGTTTCGGTTTCTCCTTATAACTGAAAAATATTTACAATTGATATCTGCTGATATAGACACCTTATTTCTCTCATGCAGGCATTAAACGTGTTAGTTTGCAATCATTATTGTCTTTTGATGCCACTAGTTCTGTGAAGTCTGCTTGGTGTGTGCCTGGCTTTGAAGTCATGTCTGTATCCCAAAAAAAAAAAGAAGACCCGAGAAGGAATGTGGTGCACAAGACATTTGGGATACTCTTGTGATGCTTATTTTGGGTTGACAGTCACTGTACATTCACTCTTACTTTCCTTACAATTTACATTTACACCTTTAACTATTCAAACTATTTAATCTGAGTCTGTTAGTTGCATGGGTCTTGCAAGCAGGTGAGATGAACAGAAAAGGGACGAGTGCTAAACATGAAATGACAGATAGAAAACACATGCACAGTTACAGAAAGTGCAGACAGTCCCACAATCACCCTAAACAGACACCTGAGTGGGCCTAGGGAGGCAGGAGGGATACATAAGATACTACATAATGCATTTCAAAAGAATTAACACCATTTTATTAATATATTTTAATATGTAAATTTTATAATTTACATTTGAATAACTTGAGATACTATAAAAAGAAAATATTCTTGGGTTTAATGCAATTTCTAGGGCTTGTTTTAAGGCAAGACACCACTTGTGAATAGCGTAAAACAATTTCACTATACTTCCCCAGTTGATTAATTATATCAAGTTTTCTGAAATGTTATGCTTAAATACGCAAATCAGAAAATACTGTTAGAAGTTAGGAATCAATACATTTTCACCCAGTTTCTAGGAATAAAGTGTGATTTAAATCGTGAATAATATATGATCAAACCCCTCAGTAATATCCTTCAGAATATAGAGAGGAATAAAATCCTAAGTTTTGGTGTATGTAAGTGCTGCTAAAGTGGAGAAAAAACTCATAGTCTTTAAAGATAAGCATTTTTGCCATATCTTTTAGGAATAGAATGTTATATAAATCAAAGTCAATGGTTTATCAACAAACCCCTCAGTAAAAACCTTCAGAATATAGAGAGGAATAAAATCCTAAGTTGTGGTCTATGTAAGTGCTGCTAAAGTGGAGAAAAAACTTTTTGTAATTAAAATTAAGACCCAAATAGTGCAAAATTTCGAAACTAACAAGGGAAGTTTTGCTTGTAGTGTCTTGCCTTGAAATCATTTAAATTGTATTGAACCTAGATGCAAATGCTTTCATCCATCTAGCATATACTATCTCCTATCAACAAGTCCTCCTCCCCTTGAACCCATTCAGGTGTCCCAACCACAGACGAATCTCTGCAGTGTCTGAGCATTGATCTGAGGTCAGTCGCACACACTGACCTCGCACTTGCTGCTCCAGGTTGAGAATAACATTTACGGCCTGGTGAAGGACGAGCAGTTTGGTCTGAGGTTTCTCATTGTTCATGTGCAGCTGGCACATGCGGCCCAGCTCTTTGAAGGCCTCGTTGATGTCGCGAACACGCAAACGCTCACGGGCGTTATTGGCCACGCGCCGCTCTTTCTCCCGCTCCGCCTTCACCTCAATCGGCAAGTCCTCGTCATCGGCATCCTCGTCTTGACTTCATGGGTCAGAGGAATAAAGGGGTGAGAGGGGTTACAGGCAAAAAAATCAGGGCACACTGACTGGGAACGACGCATACCTCACGTCAAGGTTTTAAAATGGACCAATCAGAAGCTGCTGGAGGTGGGAATGTCAAGTATACTGACTGTTTATTAAATGCAACTAAACTGGCAGTCAAAAGTGGAATAATTAAGACTTTTCGATTCTTCTGCTCACCTAGGCTGCATTTATTTAACTAAAAATAGAGTCAAACCTGTAATATTCCCTGGTTTCACAGACCAGGGTTAAGACTAGTTCTAGACTATAATGTAAATCTGAGCTGTTCAACAGAAAGAAACTTGACATAAAACATGTCAGTGAAGACATGTCAAGAAACAAGCCGAAACCTTTTATGCTGCTTATTTTTTTAGAAATATCAAATCCCAAAAATAACTGATATTTTATCATATATTCACTTAGAAAGGTTAGTTTTAACCGCAATAATATTTTACAATATTACTGTTTTTTGGTCAAACAAATGCAGCCTTACTGAATGGAAGAGATGTCTTAAAAACACTTTTAATTATTCTAAACTTCTGAGCAGTACTGTATATTTCTCCTGGGATTAACTGATGTTTTGCAGGGCGCCAAGTACCTCGTTCGTGTGCGGCTTTTTCCATCTTTCTTTTCATCCTCCGATTTATCTGCAACAGACAGGTTCTCATCATCTTCCTTATCTTCCCGCTTTATATCCGAGCTGGATGAGTGAGAAGAGTGAGGCAGAGAAAGACCTGACAGACAAAAACATGATGAGATTAGCAGCAGAAAACGCTGATCACAATGTGCGATGACAACAGCACTGTGAAATCATCCTGTAATTCCCGTAAAAAGGTGATGTGCTTGATTTCTAGATGTTAAAATTAGAGTCATTTATGCATTTGGCACACGCTTTAATCCAAAGCGACCTGCAATGCATTCAAGATTTGCATTTTATCGGTTCATGCACTCCCTGAGAACCGAACCTATGAACATGGCGTTTCTAGCACCATGTTTGAGCTACAGAAATGCTTTATGAATCTGAAAAGCCTGCATGGTACAAAATCGTTTTGCATGCTTATCTGCTTAAATACCTGCACAAAGCACATCATTTATGAATCTCAAACAATCAAATGTCAAGAAAATAGCAATAAAACTCAAAAGAACAGCACTGACTGGTAAAGGCGTCGGACTGAGAAGTGGGCGGGGCCTGATGAGCGGCGTGGTGTCCCTGCAGCAGAGCACTGGACTGTGGTAAACCTGCTGCATCATCACTGTGATTTGACATCTAGAGGAAAGAGCAGGAGACAGTTATTACACACTGATAACAATAATAATAATGAGTTTAATTTATATAGTGCCTTTCCAAAGCCAGTGGATGCTACCCAATGACAAAAGCAAATAAACAATCATGTCATACAATGAAAGACAAGACAATAGCAGAACGTCCAGAACGTGCAATTACAGTTTAAGGAATATCTGAGTTTAAATATGTCTTGATTTAAACAGTAATGTGTGTTGCTTGCCCAAGAAAATAAATGAATAAAATTTCATTTGGTTCAAGTTTTATGATTTCAATTGATCAATTTGACATCCTTTTTGATAATTAAAATTTTTCTAAACAATTAAAAAACAGAAATGGACAATACTGGAATTCAAAATGTAAGAACAGCTTTCACTGACTTAATACATTCAAATGTGCATTTATTTTGTCATTACATTTTGTCTTCTTGAATTTTAGACAAAGGGTCAAAACGTCAGGGGTAAGGATCAGGGTTGAAAATAATCATCATTTTTCCACATATTTATTTTTTTGAGCAAAAAAAAAAAAAAAAAAAAAAAATTAAAGTAAACCTCAAGAAACACATCAAAATAACTAAACTACATGCCAATACATCCACACCATGTCTAAACAAAATAAATTAAGCAGATTTGAGAGTGCCCTAAGCAGGCTGGACCTGGAAACACTCACCAGGCCCGGGAGACGGCTGGTGAGCCCGAAGGCCTGACTGATGGAGCCCAGGGCCGCGGCTCCAGCCGGATGTCCAGAGACGGCAGCGCTCAGTATACTGTGCATGTCTGCTCCTACCGCATGACGACTCAACACATGCAGCGCTTCACCCAGACGGTCATCCATCTTAGTCTGCAAAACACACAAATCATTCAATCTGGTGAAGCCCAACACATGCACAACAAGACAGTCTGCAACAGAGATTTTTCTGTGAGCCTCAAAGATAAAAGAGGACTATTTGTTGTCTCAAATGTGGTTCAAAATATTTTTTTATACAAAACATTTTAATTTTGCTGTTCATGAGTGTCACATTAATAATCATTTAATCGATGTGATCATTAAATATTATTATTACGTATTTTTAAAATCAGCTTTTACTAGTGCTGTCAAATGATTAAATCGCAGTCAAAATAAAGGTTTGTTTACATAATATACGTCTCTTTGTGTATATTATGCATTTAAAAATTATGCATTTAAAAATACAAATATGCATGTACATATTTCAGAAAAAATTATGTTTATATATTACATATTTATATATAATATAAATTATATAAATACATACATGTATAACAATAACATTAAGAAATGTTGCCACGTAAACAAGCCATTAACATTGTTTTATATCAGATAATGTTTATTTTATTTTAAGAAACAAAAATGTTTGACTAGAAAACCATGGTTCAGCACAACAATATGGTTTAATGCATTGAACTTAAAAGAAACACTGACAAAATTTTACAATACAAAAAAAGTATTGTTTATAAAATGTTTCATTCTAAAACCATAACATTAAAGATAATATATACAGTTAAATACAATGAATTACACTACATATAAATTAAGTACTTCTATATTTCTATAGTTTCTATGCGGATACTATATATTGATTATAAATATCAGGTAAAATGTTCTGAAAATTATTATTGTATATCTTAACTATATTTATAATAAGTTGCACATATATTGATTGGAGAATTATGCATGTTTAAGTGTAAAATAACTGTTACATCCAGAACATTAAAGTGAAACTTAATATGTAATACAGTAAAATGACTAAATGCAAGTTCCTGTATGTGGACTTCAAATACTGATCATTAATATCATTTGATGTTTCTAGAAATACAAGACATGCATATTTCATGCTAAAATCTCCATCTTAAGTGTCTATTTAATCTCTAGTTTCTAGGTCTTCTGCTCTGTGGTGATGCAAAGGAACATACCAGCGCCTGCAGACCGGGCTCAAAACCGGGCGATGGTGCGGACTGAGAGGAGCCTTTGGGCCACTGAGATGCAGAAGCTGAAAACAACACATAGGAGTCAATAAAGCCTTGTGTGTGGAGGTATCAGAACAATCACACAGCAGATGGCACTACAGAGCCGCTCACGAGACAAGAACCTGCAGGACACCCACCAGCAACATTGGAAGGAGAGCCCACGGGAGTGGAAGAACTCGGGGAGTAGCTGCTGTTGTTGTCAGAGGGATATATCTGAAAATCACAATATTAGAACATACTAGGTCAGAGGATTCAGCTGAATTTATTTATACATGTATGTGTACTGTATATAAAATACACACAGTACATATTTTCAACATTTTAGAATCATTTTAGAATTACTATTATAAATAAATGCATTTCATTTATGAACAACATTTGTCTTAAATACATAATAAATACAGTACGAATTTAGGGCTGCAGGATTATGAAAAAACTCATAACTGGCAATTATTCCATGTTTTACTACATTTCTAATCTACACTAAATGATGTTTATAGCATTGTTTGAAGCAACTGCATGGCATTTACATGAACATATGCTGAACAACCTTTAATGATGTTCTGTAGTATTAAACCTCAAAGTATTCATTGGATTGGTTTATTTAAAAAAAAAAAAAAAAAAAAAATTAACTAAACTATGAACTTTAAGCATGCAGAATAACATAAGTGTACTTTGAATGATTAATTGTCACTTTAACATAATTGGGTCACCTGTCATTGCAATTAGAAAATCGATTAATTGTGCAGTCCTAGCACACATATGTATATTATGTAAAGAATAACTTTTTCAATTTTGGATGCAATTTTGTAATTTGACAGCACTTATTTACTCAAAAATTAAGTTGACATATTTATGGTAGGAAATTTACCTTCATGGAACGTGATTTTTACTTGATATCCTAATGATTATTGAAAAATTGACAATTTTGACCCATATAATGTAATGTTGGATATTGCTACAAATACACCTGTGCTGCTGAGATCCAGGCTCACATATTAAATGTTGAATACTGATATTTGAAATTCTTTCTTTGAATGTGAAATTAAACAACAGTCAGCACATTACACTGAACTCACCGAAGCGAGCGCTTTCCCGATCTCTGCGCCGGAGCTGCCTGCGTTTCCAGCTCTGCTGACTGTGAACAGAGATCCAAGCTTGTGTTACTCAGACGCACTGAAACAATGTCAGTGAGCTCTGGTGTGTGGAGAGTCTTACCCATGATGCTGTCGGAGCCGCTGATGGGCGGCGTGTGGCTGGGAACGCCGTATCCCGCCGGGGCCGGGTGGAAGCTGCTGGGTAAGACCTCGCTCCCGTGAAGAGGGTAGTTCTGCGGAGACAGGGGCAAGGGCTGCCGCTTCTGCCGGAGACACATACACACAGACACATACAATTATTCAAACATGTTATGGTATCTATCACGCAGCTCTGGTGCGGCCTGAAAGCTATCGAGACGCTGAAAAAGAGCAGGTGCAACATCAGGAATGCTCGATTACTTTTCCACATGAAGGTCTGTGGTAATTAAATGCATTTCTTCTGTGGTCTCTGGCTCATCAGAAAGGGAAAAATCCTCTAGATGAGGTCATCAGGAACTATTTTTGAACCAAATGAATCCGAGTTCTTGACTAATCAGACACAACTAAGCTTCTGGCAATTATTAAATGAACATTGCATACAAAATAAAAGTTTTTGTTTACATAATATGTGTAGGTGTATTGTGTATATTCATTATGTATATATAAATACACATACGCGCTTTATGTTTTTTTTTTTTATATAAGAATATATGTATATACATATAAATATTTTTCATATGGTTATATATATTAAATATATTTATAACAGATTTTTCTTAAATACATACATAAATGTGTTTGTCTTTATATACATACAATAAATACACACTGTATACATCCATATTAGGGTTGGGCGATGTCGACCAATATGGCATTGTGCTATGTGTAATGTTAAACATCGCGATGGACCATGGTATCGCCGTCGTAGGTGGCGGAGAGGTTGTTTAGTTGTATCCAAAACACCAAGCCCCGGCCCACGTCTGGCAAAAATGACTAAAACAGTGTTGGCGTGAGCAGGTGAGAGAAGATCGAGCGCAGGGATGATCGCGTGCGAGTGCTGGACTTGCGTGTGGATGACACATCAAGCGTGCGCGAGGGTTTGAAATGAGCTCGCGGCCCCGTTTCTTCGCATGTACATTTGTTTTCCTCTCGCTGAAATTATTTACCGCGCTTGCCAGCATCGGTGGTGCGCTCGCTTGTTAAAGGCATAGATTTGCCGGCAATCCCGCCACAGATTAAGTGTGTTTTTGGCGAGCTGGTTGCTGCTGCTGCGACGGGGCGGAGGACCGTGATGCCGGCTCAGCATCGTGATGTCTATTGGCCATCGGCGATGGCATCGTCTAACGACCCAACCCTAATCCATATATTATGTAAACAAAACCTTTTTTTTTTTATTGTATGACAACACTATACTGAAAATTTATTTTCAAACATATTACAATGAAAATAAATATTTATATATTTTATAAAAATACATTTGACATTCACCTGAGGAGAGTAAATACAACAAACTATAAATACAGCCATTTTATATGAATTTATGATTTATATTTAAACTACATATTATTTAAATACAAATTAGAAATATGTATACAGCTATTTATTTATACACTAAATATGTAAGAATGAAAAAAGTTACCATAAATGACAATTTTACCCCTGAAACAACACACAGCACTACCGAACTCTTCCAATGTTCCTTGTCTGTTAGATTATGTCATTAATTGATCTTTACCTCAAATCTATGCCATATGTACAAACTACTACTACATATACTGTACAACATTACTTTGGTGTAAAGCTGCTTCACAATGATATGTATCATGAAAAGCGCTATACAAATAAAATAAAATTGAAAACGTAACATTTTGGGAAATTACATTTTTTTTTAAAGTGACAATATTGCAGATTTAGTCATTTACTTAAATATATTTAAAATTTGTATATAAAAAAGAAACAAAAAAACAACCACTGAGAATTAGAAATTGTGTGGTTTTTTTTTATTTTTTATGAATCCATAGAATGATTTGATTTGAGAAAGTAAGTCCTGGCTCACCTGTGTGTTTATGGAGGGGAACGGGGCTGGCTGACCGATGTGAGGAGAGCTATTCATGACTGGAGGATAACCAGACTGTCCCCAATGATCCGGAAGCCCATCTGAGAGACCCAAACAACACAAAACTCATCAAAACATGTAATCCAAAGAAACTGACCAGCAGATTAACTGTAAAACTACTGCAAAACAAGCGGACGCTGATGCTACATTACTCTCTATATAAAACTAGAGTCTATTATAATCACAACGCACAAATATATGACCAAAATTTATGTTTTTTGTTTTTTATATAAATAGTGTTTGTTTGATTTCTTCTCAGTCTTTTTGTATGTTTTACACAACACAGAAAGCTCTAGCCACTCCCACTCATTAAGCAGCTGTCTATGATTGCTTACTAATAGTTTAAGAAGACATGTTTGAACAACTGATGTGCATCCTGATGAAGATCTATACTTTGAATGATTTAGCCCAGCTGATAAAAGGAGTCCCTTGGTCAAATATTGTGTTAAAAACAACAGCACACAAAATAAAATAAAAAAAGCCAGAAAAAAAAGAACATAATGTCACAACTATTTTAGGTGATGCAATGCAAAGTTTACAATATTAATAATATAGCCAACAACTCATACAGAAACCAGCTGTCATCATCTTCTGGGCACATACCTGGCCAGAAAGAGCCTGGATAAAGGTTTCCTGGTTTGGATCCGGGGTATCCGTTGCCATCCGGGTTATAGTCCTCTCCGGTGGAGCCGGGATAAACCTGCCAGACAGAAACCAAAGCTGAGATTCAGGTCATGGCAATGTGATGCAGAGCCCACCAAAGTGATGCGATCGTCCAGAAGACGCGGTTCTGCTTCAGCCGCAGTATGTGTGCATGTGCAATAAATCAGGAAACATTCATCAGAAAACGAACCCTGACTCAAGGGAAAGTCCAAAATAACACACCAATGACCACAACATTTAGCAGACAAGAGGAACCGCAAGCACCCACCAAAATAACCCTGACATTTCAACGGAGAGCTACCATAAACTTAGACATGTGCATATTTTAATGTATACCAATACTATATACCTTAAAATATAGAATATACAATTTTTTAATATAATTTAAAAAACTTAAATTATAAATATTTATTTAAATAAAATGTTAATTAAAAAGTAAAAATTAAGAAATCAAATAAAAAAATGGAATGGTAAAAGCTAACAAATGTTTTAGAAGAAAAAAAATAAAAAAAATAAACAATTATATAAAATAAAAGTTTCATATATAATACATACGTTACATATCCTTTTATATTTAATATGTGTTTTAATAAAATAGCAACCTAAATGTTACAATTATATTATAAAGCTATATTTATTTTAATTTTATTTAAATGTAAACATATAATTTCTATTTTATTTACAAAAATTACATTTTCTTAAATATATGTTAATTTTGTTTTTGTATTTTCCTATTTATTTAAAACAAATGATGCATATATAAAAAAACAACATTTAATTTGATTTAAGTAATACAATTGCCTTACATTTATAAAATATTAGGGCTGGGCAATTTAATCACCGATTTATTGTCAATTCATCATTTTTAACTGGTATATGAATTGTTGCACTTCAGTCACGATAAGAAATTATTAATTAGCCAACTAGCATTTTGTTGATTTTTCATAGCACATTTGATTAAACAGGGTTTTCTTAGTATGACTAGCTGTTCAAGCGATCCACCATTCATATTTTCTCTGAACATCTTTAGTTTTCACACACAAAGGCATGACGTGAAAACACAGTATACTTTGTTATTCGCTAAAACAAAAGAAACAACAACGCACGCCTGTCTAGCCCTAAAAGGGTGTTAATATAATGAACATGCGACCAAATTACAAGCCAATTAAACACAACAAAGGGGTCAAAAACAAGCGACGCTCCAGCGATCTGATGTCAGTGATGGAGAGATCCGAAGAAAAGAACCACGTGAAATGTGCGTAAATAAACGACACGAAATGGAAGACGAGAGAACGAAGGAGATGCATGAACACAAGAAAGAAATAAAGAGAAACCGAGAGAGAGAGAGAGATGCATTCCCAATTACAGAGCCATCTGCCCATTCCTGGAGAGCGGCCAACACCACAGACAGCTGGAGACATGGAGAGAGAGAACGAGCAGGAAAAATGAAAGGAAAGAGAAATAGATGAGGACAGGGAGAGTAAAAATAGAGGCTCTATTAGAGAGCCACACAGACAATAAGAGCAATGTTAGAAACAGAGAAGGGCTGTACACTTTGAACAGGTAAACACTGATTAAACGCAGGAGCTTGTGTGAGATGGTCCAGGACAAATGATTTTATATACATGGGATGCATATTAAACACGAGGGTCTACGACAATGTTTCAAATAACTTGAGAAAAAAACTCATGTAAAATATGGAGAAAATAAAACATACGTTGCCATACTAAATTGTGCAATTTTAAATGTTTAAGAAAAATAGTGGCAAAGATTGATATATATATGTAACACATATAGGTCAAAGTGTAAGCATAGAAACAATAAATGTAACTTTACATTTGTGCTTTAAATTGTTGCCCCCGAATGACAATGTCACATTATATAACCAAATTTGGACATTTTGTTTTCTCCAAAAACGTATTTAAAAACCTTAAAAAGGTGGGAACTTACAATGGACATGAAATCACTTTTGTCAATTTCTTTGATGCTGTTATTTTAACATCTTTGACCCATGCATACTCGCACATACATATATACAGTTCTCAATTTAGTTCAAATCCAGGAGAAACCTTTGATAAAATGACATGAGTGGGTGTTGTCTGTAAACCATTATACTAAAATTAGACCTTCTGATGTATGATGCAGAAACAAACCTGTTTTAATGCTTGAAAGCCCCTATTCTTTGAGTGTGTGTGTTATACAAGCATAATTTGGGTATTTGAGATGATCAGCTGTGTCCAATTGACCGATTAAAGCGATAGCTCATTTCTCTCTTCGTTTATGCACCATCATGTCGTTCCAAACCCAAATGACTTTCTTTCTTCCATGGAACATAAACGAGGATATTCTGCATAATTTCCAAGTTACTCTTGGCTCAACACACCCAAACTATCAGTCTGTGAAAACATAAACGTCTTGACAGCTTCTGCTCACCGGCATGATTTTACTGTAATATACAGAGCAGATCAGAAGCTGGTTTCCACAGAAAGCAAACATGAACCACACGAGGGTGAAGACCGGGGTTATTACAGCAAACTCAAAAAAGGGCAGTTACTTGAAATATTTCAAAATCTAAAATAAAATACGTTAGCTTCATGCAGTAAAACGCTTAGAACTTAAATAATTAAATTAAAAAGAATAATAAAAAACAAAGATTTGAAATATCTCAAAGATACTAAAATAAGTATATGACAATTCAGCTTTAATATATTTTCCTTCAGTGAACATTTGCTGTTTTCTAATATGTCATGAATAAATTAAGTAAATAAAAATTCATATTATATCTATTGTGTGCACATCAAATATAATATAAAACATAACTTGCACCGGGTAAAGAAAGTCATGCAAGTCATATTTTATTATAAGAAAAAAAGTTAAATACCAGGAAATAAAATTAAATGTTAGCATAAAGACTGTAACCATGTATTTTAGTTTATTTCGGTCGAAACTAATTCTTTAAATAAAACATTATTGGAAGCATTTTATTATAGAAAACCAAAAAAAAAAAATATATAGTGGCATTTATTTTTAACTATTAATTACAAATCCATGCAATAGCACATTTATTTAAGGCGATACTAAAACTACCAGTGTGTGGATCAAATCAAAATGTGTGCATCGTTTAACCTGTTTTACGTACTTGTTATTAATTTTATTACAGAAGTCCTTTTCAAAATAATAATCCCAGCTTGTTTAATTTAATAAGTCCAACATTGTCAAGACAAAATATGACAACAATGCGGTTTTGATCCACCACGACTTACTTTCAGTAACAGATAGCAATTAATTATGAATATTTGACAATATTTACTGTTTTAATTATTTAAAAACAGCAAACAAACTCATAAAACATAAATTTAGACATTTAAAGCTAAAAATGCCATGCTTCATACAGTATGATATTCTTGTTCTGTATTTTTATCATTATTATACTTCAAATCATACTGCATTGATCTAAGGCCGTGGGAACGTGGCTGATGAAGACTCAAGTGTTATAAACTTTACAGTTATTGGAAATGGCTTAAGCTGGTTCTCATAAAGAGTAGTGCAGCAATTTGTGTTTATCGTGCTCTGCGTTGAAACGAGGAGAAATAAATGGGTTCAAATTCAGCCCTGCTTCAAACAGGAAAAGACACAGGAAGCAGAACATGCACCACTGCCCACGGCAACCCTCCAAGGCCTCGTGGGTATTAGAAGATGAGCGCTATGTCCAAGCAGAGATTTGCAAGAGAGGGTGTTTTGAATGCATGCGAGGGACACAGAAAACACACCCATAAAAGGCAAAGAGAAGATATGCACAGTTCACAGTATGCATGTAGTATGTGACTTGAGCCCTACAGGAAGTGTGTGTGTGTGTGTTTTGGGTCAGACTGACGGCACGTGGCATGATAATCTGGGCTCAGACACTAATGAGGGCACATCAACACTCACCGAAGACACAGACGACGGCAGGCCAGAAGGAACCTTCCGGATCTTCTTGGGCAGTGGATCTGAAACGAAAGCATCATTAGCAAGAGCTCAAAGCTGATTTACACTTAAGGTGATCGTGACTGACGAGCTGATGCAAACAAAGACACCTCGTGCTTCTCAACAATCACACTCATTTTCATGAGCCCAAAAAAAACATCATGCAAGAGGGAAAAGAGCACTAAATAAACCCTCGAGACAACACAAGACACAATGCTGATCATTGTGCAGCGAGATCAATTCAGAATCGGTATCACATTAAGGCTTAGTGCACAGCCTGCCATTTAATAATTAAATACATGTGCTAGTCTGAGAACATGTTTCAGCTCATTCTCTCAGACTAATTATTTGAAAAAGCTAATAATCTTAATAAAGTGTTCAATTAAAAGCTCAGTGGTATACCGTTTGAAAAAAATATTTAAATACTAGCATTTTATAATATTGCAATTTTATGTAGAATTTATGTAGAAGTCTTTCTTCTGTGTATATTTATCATGTATATATAAACACATGCATGTATATATTTAAGAAAAACATAGTCTGTTTATATATTAAATATTTTTATATACCATAAAATGTAAGGATATATACTGTATGTGTTTGTATTTATATATGAACACACACACAATAAATACACACAGCTCACATGCAAACACAAACTTATTTTGGGTGCAATTAATCACAAACCACTTGACAGCACTATTTAAAATATATACTAATTAGCATAAAAAAATGTTTTTTACATTTATAAAATAATTATATACATAATAAATTGGTTTTACTTCAGCAAGACTTTTCATTTTGATTTAGTTTGAGGACCTCTTCAAAATTAAAGTGAAAACAAAATATTAAAATCATGTAAATAAAATGTACTTTTATGCTTGTTTTTCTTTTTCGGTTAAAGTACTAAAAAAAACCTAGTAATAAAACTAAACTAAAAACACAAAAATGACAAAGAACTGAAAAAATAAAATTAATGTAAAGCAGAAAAATAAAAATTTTAATACTAAATTACTCATTTGAAAATGGTTTATTCATTCACTTGAAATAAAATATATAAATCTTATTATTTCTATAATAAAAATCAATATTCATCAATAGCTACTCTAGTCATTCAGTGAAAAACTTTTTTTTTTTTTTCGATATACGAAAAGCAGAAAACAATTATTTTGCAGAAGCATGTACATCATTGCACTTCATGGACATCTCTTCCTGTCTAAGTGGGCTCCTTTCCACTTAACTTTATGCAATCATACGTTTGACCATCGTTTAGTGGTCATTATACAAGTATTGCTACCAAAACCAGTCTCACCGATGCTGGAGTCAGCGACCCTCCGGCGGTGAGGACTGTAGAACTGAGAAGGGACTTTCATCCCCGGAGGAGAAAGACCATCGTTAATATCGCCGGGCAAGAGCTGCGGCTAAACACAGAAAAAACAGAGTTCAGTGAAGACAGACTGAAATACAAAACTGCTCAACTACCTAAAAACAGTTCATTACCTGAGTTACCGGGTATCCTCTTTCAGACTTCCCTGCAAAAGACACAAGAAACTCTTAAATGCAGTATAACACTGGGATTATCAAAGCCTCGGCCTACAGGCAATCTGAAGTCAACTTCTGTTTTTGTTTACATTTTTGTGCCGCTGAGAAATCTGGAAATGCACTGAACATGTCAACATGAACTTTTGCATTTACAACCCATTTAACTTGTGGCAAAACATGACTTTGATGAGAAAAGGCAACAACAGATTTCAGCCATCTGGAAATGATTGTTAGTCCAGTTTGCCTTTAAATAAGGTACATTTAAATACGGATAAAACTAGGTAGTATTTGCTGGAAGATTTGAATTCAATCATACTTAAATGTAAAAACAAAAAAAAATACATTAATATTCATAAATCATGAATGAATAAACAATATGCACACATCAGGGACATTACAAGCAAATACAACTAAAAACAAAGTGTTACAAAATATAAAAGCTAGGTGCCATTCTTACATTTCTTTTAGTTTAACCTGAAGTCTTAAAATAAACTAAATTTGTACGTAAAATAATATAATTTTTTTAAACTATAGACATGAAAAAAAGACTTATAATAATGAATAATAATAAAATAACAAAACAGTGTGCCAAAACTACCTAAAATGACAAATGCAATAAAAATGACTTTCAAAATAAAAATATTCGTTTTTATGTATGAAATGAAAGTGTCTAAGTGTGTGTGTGTATATTATATACACACACACACACACACACACACACACACACACACGCACCCCACACAGTATTTTACTTCTATTCAGTCAAATATCATAAAGACTCTGTCTAACTTTTGTTTAGTATACGTATAGCTGTATATTTATAGAGCAGTATAACTGAGAACTATCAGCACATGAAACATGAATGAGTGTGTTGGTTGGAGGGGGAGTGTGGTTTGTGATTTATTCATTGACTGATAAAGACGGGCTGAGGTTTGCTGGACTCCATCTGTCTGTGTGTGACCTCAGCTCGCTGAGGTGCAGCGTTTATGGCTTTAAGACTGGGCACAAACAACAAATCTCCCCATTATAAATGCCTAAGTGGTAATTAGTTCAAAAGCAACCCCCACCCGTCTGTGATGCCCAGAGCGGGCCGGTTAGGTGCGTGGATTAACCCCCTCCAAATCCCAGCATGACCTAAACCTGCTCAGGACAGCAGGCAGAGCTCGGGCTGTGTGCTCATGTGTGGATAAACTTCAGACGATCTGAGACAGGAATCAGGTCAGATTTAAAGTGTAGTGTATCACTAACAAACTACAACAAAGAAAGCACATCTCATATATGACCTGTGATTATAAAAACACACCTCCTAACAGCCTAGATTGAGGAAGCTGGTATCAAAACTGATGTGAAATTTGACTGGGGATTGTTCTGAACTTGTGCGTTTACTTACCGTCAATTTCTAAGTTGTACATGCCGTCGTGTTCAGGGTAGTGAGGACCGTCTCCATACAGCTAACACAAAAACACATTATAAGAGTCATGATCAGAACACACTGTGAAATAATTACCTTATGAAATATTAATATACATAATTTTTTAAATCCCCTTTCAGTCTACTCACAACATTTCCTGGAAGTAATTTTTTTATTATTTATTAAACTTTACTTACATTTTGTTGTAAATTATATTTCAACATGATAAAAAAACCCTGCAATTGCTTAAACTTAAAATCTATCATTCTTATATACTGCGTATACACAGCTATATATTTATAATAAAATATAGGGTATTTATATTTATGTTCATAATTAAACATTTTTATTAATGCATTTTACACTACTTTCATATTTAAAAAAAAAATATTTTAAATATAGTGTAGTGTAGTAAAACAATTACATATTTTTAAATGTCTGATATA
>JAUMHQ010000046.1:15809298-15825755 GCA_032361165.1 Enteromius paludinosus
CTATACATCCGCACTAAAGGTGAAAGTCACCATAGCTTGTAGTATAGACTCCGACCCAACTTTGTCAGTAGATTAACAGCGATAATTTTTTTATCTCGCGATAAGAGTCTGCGTTAACGCCGATAACGGCCCACCACTAATATATACACATACATACATACACACAGTTTCCTCCACTAATATTGGCACCGTTGGTAAATCTGAGCAAAGGTGGAAATAAATCTGCATTCTTTATCATTTTGATCTTTCATTCAAAAAATTCACACAATTCTAATCTATCATTGAAGTAAAACAATTGAAAATGGGGAGAAAATCTCATGATGAAATAAATGTTTTTCTCCAATACATGTTGGCCACAATTATTTGCACCCCTAGAATTTTTTAGGAGTAAAATATCTCTGAAGTATATTTCCATTCATATTCACAATTTTGAGCACTCAGGGTGATTATGGACATTAAATTATCCAGCCATGGTTTCTTGTTTCTTGTTTCACAGAAATATATTATCACGAGTTCACGCTTCCTCAAATCAATAAATCAATATACTGTAAGCGTATTTGGCATGCAGTCCGGGGGGGGCGAGCCGAAGAGGACGGCGGACTCTGAGCCCTAGTGATTTGAACCCTAGCGAGGGAAGGGCTCGGCGTTCGGCTTGTGAGGGAAGGCACAAGAGAGAGGAGGAGAAGGGGAGGAGGAGGGATGCACAAAAGCGAGATACAGAAGGGAGAAATAGGGGGTTTATTTATAGTGGGAGGTATGGTTTTGGGTCTTGGCGGGAGGGGTTCACTCTCTGGATACCTTTGATCAAAAGATGAGTCTGGGTGTTAGAAATGGCTGGGGAGGTGGAACCGAGTAGTAATTTGTGGAAGAATTGTAAGCCGCTTAGGTAACCTTTGATGGAGTTGGATAGGGGGATTTATACGAGTTGAGGTAAGAGAAGAATGAGGTGATGGATAAAAGGGAAGTCGGGAAAATGGAGGCTATAGCTTGAGTGGAAAGCTTTGAAGGATTTCCACGCTGTCATGTAGGACTGGAGAGTTCTTGGGGCTACGGCTTGATGCATGAAATCAATGGTGGCTTCATAGAGTGGTCTGAGGGGGTGATTCACGGGAATATGCTGGGAGTAAGGAGGAACTGGGGTCGGCTGAGGGTCTTCATCTGGGGCCGGCGTCCTGAATTTCTGAAACAGAAAACGAGACAAAGCGTCAGCTATAGTATTATCTTTGCCTGGGATGTGCTTAGCTGTAATAACGAACTGACAGAGAGCCGAGGTCCAGACTAGGCGTCTGAGAAGAGACATAAAAGGGGTGGAGTGGGAGCGGTGTTTGTTGATGTAATAGAAGGTAGCTTCATTGTTGTAGTGGACCTTGATCCAAGAAGCTGCCCATTCTTTAACCCAAAGAGCGGAGGCAACTTCTATGGGGTAAAGTTCGAACAAGGCTGTAGAAGCCAAGTGGGGATGAAGTTCAGACAGTTCTGTAGGCCAGGGCGAAGCAAACCATCTTTTATGGTAAAAACCCCTGAAGCTTACGGAGGGGGCTGCTTCTGTGTATAGTTTGATGTGGGGTTTTAACTAGAGTTTTTTGGAATATCGGAGGAGGAATGAAGAACAGGATTGACGTAGGGACAGGAAGAGGAGGGATGGGAGATGGACCTGCAGACCACGCAGGTGAGATTGCGGCAACCAGTGAAAACCTGCAAATCTAGATCCATTGGCTCCACTGTTACACTTTGATGGCGGGCTTAGCAGAAAACATCCTGTGATATGTGTAAAAGTGAGTTCTTCCATAAGAGGACGCGGGCTCCGCTATGATAGCGAGATAGTCGTTTAGCTTGCGCCTCCTATGGGGAAAGACAGAGCAAATGGTGTCTGTGATGTGAGAGAAGGTGATGGTGAACTCATGGAAAGTGACTGCTCGTGAAGGGTTTTAGTTGGAAGGCTTAAGGGTGAGTGTGAACTCGCCACAATCCACCCGGCGGTCAGCAGGATTAGGGGAGAAAGGGGAAAGGAGAGTAAAGAGAGGGGGAAGGAAGAAAGAGGGGGGCTGATTTTAGGAAAGAGGGTCAGAGCAGGAAGGTCCGGGTTGTTGGATGGCAGTAGGAACAAAGAGAGAAGAGTTAGTATGATGGCTAGTAAATAAAGCAGAGTAGGAGGTGTAATATGAACTTGGCAGACCAGATGGCCATTGAGAGGTGAGCTCCGTGACGGTGGAGAGGGAGGAATGACCGGGTTGGCTGACGGGTAGTTGTTGTTGAGTGCTCGTTGAAGGGGGAGGGGAGGAGTCATCCGGCAGCGCGGCCCACGCTAGCTGAGGGACGATGGAGGGAGGATCGTTGAACCGTGGCTGGAGAGGCTGGAGATGGGTGGGAACTGGTGAGGCCTCCAGCGGGGCTTGATCGGCCAGTTCCGTGATGGCTTTTGTCACTGCTATGGAGGCTGGCTGGCTGATGGTGTTCTGGCTTCAAGCGAAGCTAATTGCATTGACTGGTTAGTGGAGGATCGGCGAGCCGTGGGCTCTCGTGCTTCCTCGAGCGGGCCGGCTAGAGCTTGCTGGCTAACGGCTGGGCGGCTGGCAGTGGGCTCGATTTGGCTGGTCGTTTGCTGTGTATGGGACGGCGAGGGATGGGTTCCTCATGGAGGTAGTCAGACTGATCACAGCTTGACATCTTAGTTCTTGGCTTTGCGATAATATGTACAAAAGCGAGATACGGAAGGGGGAAATAGGGAGTTTATTTATAGTGGGAGGTATGGTTTGATTGGGCAGGTGAGAATAGGATAATTGATTAAATAATGCGAGCCAGGTGTGTCTGATTATCGTAACGATCCTCCTGAAACTTGTCTTTTGCAAAACCTCCCTAAGAGGGATGCGTGAGATTTTGCATCCATGTGCAGAAAATCTTTATTCCATGAAACAGGCAGGGTCGAAGACATCATGCAAACGGATACAGAGTAGGCTAAGCAGATCCATAGCAGAAATAACAGGCGAGAAAGTGGAGACAGGCAGCGAACAATCAAACAATGACAAATACAGGCAAAGGTCACAAATACAAAACAATAGGGAAATACCGGAATGACCGCTATGAGGAAAGAAATGGCAAGACAATGCTTCACGTCTGACTGAGAGTGAATGGGACAGATAAATAATGAGGGTGAATGGGTGTGGTGACGAGCAACAGCTGACAGATGATTACCGATTGCTAGCAGCTGTCGAGGTGCAGTGGTTGATGGGAAATTGAGTACATGAGAGAAAGAGTCCAATGAAGGTGTGGTGAATGCGGGTGCCCTCTGGTGGAGCTAGAGGGTACTCGTGACACTGGTATTCTGAAGGATCTGGAGTGACTCTGGATGAAGGAATGGTCTCTTTTCTCTTATCAGGTGTCTTCAGGCGTTACAGGAGAAAACTCAGATCTGTTATCTTGGGAAAAGGACGCAGCAATAATTGGGTGCCAATAATTGTGGCCAACATGAATTGGAGAAAAACATTTATTTCATCATGCTGTATGTAAAGTGGTTTACAATTTCAATTGTTTTAATTCAATGATAAATTAGAATTGTGTGATCTTTTGAATGAAAGATCAAAAGGACAAACAATGCAGATTTATTTTCACAGCCACCTTTGCTCATATTTAGCAACGGTGCCAATATTAGTGGAGGGCACTGCATATATAAACCCCATGTTCTCTTTATTTTCACTCTTCCAAATATTTTACTGAAGAGATTTTTGTCATTCTTTTTCTCAGTACTGATTCTCATTATTTTTATTACTGCAATTTATTTTTAAATGAATTTTTATGATTTAAATATGTATATTTTGGGGTGTAATATGTTCTTATCTCAGGTGGCTCGGCCGAAGAAGCGTGGTGAGACGATTCGATTCAGTCAGCATGCTGTAATAGCTAATCACGACGGCCGCCCGTGTCTCATGATACGAATCGCTAACATGCGCAAGAGTCTGCTGTTGGGCTGCCAGGTAACTGGAGCAGAGCATTATCACTTTAACACGGACACCAGCATATTATTCATTCATTCGTCAGTTTTTGACACAGTAAATTTTACTTATTTTGTCTTCTGAAGGCCAGTACTAAATTAAACATATACTATATTTTGTCAACGTAAGAAAAATGTAAACATATCCATTCTTTATTAATGCACATTTTTTCCTACAGAAGATCAAGGGTTTGATCTCCTGTAAGTCCTGTATATAAGTCTCTCAGGTGTCCTCAGTATGAAAAGATGGACCTCAAAATCATACAGTCACTGTGGGAAAGGGTTCAAACACACAAAAATGGTGGAAAACCAACAAATTTGTGGGAGCTGAAGGATCTTTTTGAAGAACAGCAGACAGTTTAACTGTTCAGAAAAAACAACACTCTATCACTAAACTTAAAAACACACAACTGTGGATCATTCAGAGAACAACACAGTTTTAAAAACTTTTAAACAGGGTTATTTTTATGAATTCAACTATTATTTTCTTTTGTGGACAGTATGTGAACATCCTTTATGTGAAATCATACTCAGGACATAGTACTAAAGAAACAATAACATATTTTGTACTATCCCTCTTATTTGAATAAAATAATTAACATTTTGCAGATTTTGAAAACTTTGGATGTAATCTTTTGGCCTCAACTACATGTTTCAGATCTGGTTTTGCTACAGCAATATATGCAGTGTAATATTGTGAGTTCTTGTAGGACAAATGCACTGACTGTGATTTCTCAGGTGACTGGGAAGCTGTTGCAGCCGTGCGTGCCGAAGGAGGGCGAGACGGTGCGTCTGGATCAGAAGAACGTGAGCTTCAGCGTGGACACGGCCAGCGAGAGCCCCTTCCTCATCCTCCCACTCACCTTCTACCACACCATCGACGAGCAGAGCCCGCTGCGGCCCTGGACCGACAAGGGTCAGAGCCGGGGTCAACCTCCACACCGTTCCCCTAGAAATCAGTTCAGATCAGTCAGGCCAATCAATCCATTACAGACAGAAATGATATAAGCCAAAAATCATTAGGATATTAAGCAAAGATCATGTTCCATGAGGATATTTTGTACATTTCCTACTGTAAATATATCAAAACTTTATTTTTAATTAGTAATATTCATAGCTAAGAACTTCGTTTGAACACCTTTACAGGAGAATATAGAGATTTTTTTACACCCTCAGATTGCAGATTTTCAAATAATCAGACAAATATTGTCCCCTCCTAACAAACCAAGCGTCAATAATGATATGTAACTCATTATTTAAAATAATTAACCCTTATGACTGGTTTTATGCTCCACAAATCAAATAAAGACAAAAACATCTCATTAAAGCAGCGGTTTTCAAACTCAAATTGTTTTTTTCTAAATTATTGTATTAAAGATTATATGAATAAGACAAAACAAGTTTTGAAAAAAGCTACAAAATAAAATCTATATTTTTATTATTTAATATCATGCACATCTTTATTATTAACTTTTTTTTTTTATTACATTTTTGTATAAAAAAAAAAAATATATATATATATTTATATATCTCGCATAAGCTCTGGTTGTGTGTGTCTCTCTCAGGCGGATGGACGGAACCGGATCCGGCTGATTTCGAGCTGCTGGTGATGATGAGCTCGACGGTGGAGCCCACCTCAGCCACCTGTCAGGTGCGCACCTCCTACCTGCCCGATGAGATCCTGTGGGGCTACGAGTTCCCCCCCATCGTGTCTCTCTCTCCTATGGGCAAATACGTGGCGGACCTGGCCTACTTCGACAAGGTGGTGAAAACCAAGACCCCGCCCCTTTTCAACCAGACCCCGCCCAGCGGCACTGACGGTTGCCACGGAGACGTGAGCGGCTCGGACCCGGAGAAGATGCGGCTGGAGCAGAGCTACCGAGAGGACGAGCGACAGACGGACGGTAGGCCCGTTAGCGTCCGCATCAGTAACGTCTGACCGCTTCAAATTAACCCATCAGCCCCATAACAAGCAAAACTACAGTAACAGCGTTTAAGCTGAGCAGGAAAATAAATATTTTTGTCTAGCAAATACATGTGAAATGAAAAATGGAATTTTAAAATGCATTTGAATTCTTTTATGTTGTGCAGTTTTAAGAGCTCATATTATTCGAAAGACTATGGAATATTTGCATGCGTAAAAACACACAAATGCGTTGAAAAACACCTAAAAGCGGGAAGACATGAGGGTTAATATTTTCAAACTTAGCACAATTTTTTTTAATGTCCTTAAAAATCAAGCACTGCAATCATTAAGGCTGCATGAACAGCATCAGCCCAATAATATTTATCTGTATGATATGAATAGGAAATTAATATTTTTTGTGTAAAGGGCTACAGCAAATACATGTAAATACCGTTGAAATAATTTGCTTTTTATATTTTAAAATGCATTTAATTAGTTTATTTCATGTGCATAACAATTTTTTAAGAAAGACTATATGGAATATTTGTATGCATAAAACAAACACCTTAATGAACTACAGCAAGATTATCAAATATGTCCTTAAAATCAAGCGTGGAAATAGTTTATATTGCATGAACCACAAAAGATATACATAAATAAAACATATCTGCTGGACAGGGAACTTTATATATTTGTGCTTGCTTATAGCAAATTCTTTTAAAATAATGTGATCATTTTACTTCAAAATACTTTAAAATGCATTTTAATTGCTTTATCTTATGCTTTTATTTTATTTTTAGCTTTTTAAGAGCTCATATAATTTGAAGGACTATGTCATATGTGTATGCATGACAACACAAAAAGAGCAGGATTATTATAGTAGCATAAAAAATATCCATAAATGTAAAGCATTGAAATAAGCAGCATTAGCTCAATAATATGAACAATTATTCAGATAGCATATATTGAATCATAGGAAAAAGTATTATTTTGTGCTACTTCACATTTAATAGTTTTGGAAAGTTGAAATAATGGACTTTTTATATTTTAAACAGCCATTTTCCTATTATTGCATTATTTTATTATGAGTTTTAATTGAGCTCAGATAGTTTAAAAAACGACACATTTGTATACACAACTGCATAAAAACAGCAGAATTATAATTTAATCAGCATTAAAAACAAATCAAGCAGTGCAATCATTAATATTGCATAAACATCATCAGTCCAATAGAATGAAAAAATCGGAATCGATATCCGCTGGTGTAAGTGAACCTAAAACCCTAATATTCATTGATGTTATGCAGCAAACAGCAAACTGCATAAAAACTGCAGAAATGTCATTTAACTTTAACATTGAAAACAAATATCAACAATCTTTCACAGAAATCATTAATATTGACAGCATGAGCATACCCGGAAATCCTGCATGTTATGGATCAACCAGCTTACTGCATAAAACAGCAGAATTATCCTTCACCTTTACGTGAAAAAAATGACTAAATGTCCTTAAAATCAAGTGCTGAACTCATTCATATTGCAGCAATAACACAGGAAAACTGCTCACATTAAATACTTTTTATAGAAATATATTTTAAAATATATATCAATTACTGCTTAATGAGCTTTTATGAGCTCATATTACTTGAAATATAAAATATTTGTATTAAAATGTACATTGCCACCCTTTAAAAGGCCAAACAAACAAGAGAAGATGAGTGGTTAAAACAAACGCTGAAACTAAAGTCTTGATATTCAATGCATCAATCACTCAAATGCATTAATAAACAACAACAGAATGATTGTTTACCCACCGTGATGCACAGCAAGTAAAAGTTGACAGCAGGCTAGTTATGTTGCAGTTCTGCATATTTCTATGGTTTATCATTGCACTCAGAACAAACCTGTGATTGTTTGGTGCATGTGCTGTATGAATGTGTTCATATGACTCTGACTGAATGTTTAAAGATTTGCACTTCGGGGTCATTAGGAGCGTTTATTATTATCCTAATGAATCTGACAGCACTTTAGTACTGTACTCTCCCTTCATACACAAAGGCATTAATGCAGCGGCTCAGAAAGGTAGTTCTGAGAAAATCTGCAGCATTTGCTTTGATTTTATTGTTCGTATCTAATTTCAGGATAAATATGTATATGTGCGCAGAACTACTGGAATAATCCACTGGATATTCAGTTCATAAACAGATACACATATGGTTAGTCTGATAAATGACTGTTATATTGCCAATTGTTTGCACAGCATGTGTTTTGATTGTAACAATGTGCTATTCAATAATCACAGAAAGAAATGGCAAGTAACACATTGAGTTAAATATGAGAACGTTTTCTTGTTAAACGCTCCGATAACCTGTTTTATGTGCAATGCTGAAGAATGATTTTACAGCATACGAATGATTGTAACTCTTAACATGCTGCTTCTACAATCTCTTTAATGTGTCTGAAATGTTGATTCATTTGCATATTAAAGTGCTACAACATTAAATCAGATTGTACGAGGAGTTTATGCATTATGAACCACATAATAATACACAGCAGGAATGATGAAGGAGGAATGAAGCTGACCTGTGTGCTGACGGATTGACGACTTCGACTTCGTCCTGCTTCTGAATGCAAATCCTGGAAAAAACCTTCGGTGTCTCTGTTAGAGAAGGAATAATATGGAATACTACACAAAAACTGCTATTATTATATCACTTCTTCTCTCTCTTAAACACACACACAGATTCTCCAAAGCGAACGTGATGCAATTCTCTTAAATAAACACATCTGTTGTGCATAAACCATCAGAATCTTCCTATAAATTCAATTCATTAAATGTTTTAAAAATAATGTGTAATCAGCCCAATGATGCGCAAAATTACTAACACAGCATGGTCTGAGAAGGAAAATTAAAAAAAATGGTTTATAGCTGTTCACATGAAATGAATGTGCTTTTTATACACAGCAATCTGCTATTTTTAAAAATGTTATTTTAAAATTATTCATAAGCTCATGTTATATGAAAGACATAAAACACACAAATACCAAATTACACCAAAATGCATAATTATCCCTTGAATTGCTTCTTCAAAGCAAGCATTTGAAATCATTACAGCACCAGCCCTATATGTATATATATATGCGATTAATAACACGGCTTAGGCTGAACAGAAACATGTCATTTTATGTGTAACTATTTCACAATAAATACTTCTGGAAAGTGGAAGTATATGTGCTTTTATATTTTATTTATATTTTAAAAAGCAATTAAAAATAAGCTTTTATGACACATGACATGATTTATTTATTTTTAGCATTGCAATGTTTTCACTACACACATTAAATAGAAAACTTGTAAAGTGTTGAGAAGAGATTAATTCACAGACACAATTAATATTTGTCTACAAAACTATTTTCAAGTATTTAACCAGTAAACAGAGTATTGTGTGTCACACTCCTCTGACTAAAATAAACCAGAACTCTTATAGCGAGCAGTCGTTCAGAAAGCGCCATCTAGTGATCAGATCATCTTCATCAAAACACCTTACATTAGATCCAGCCTCGATCTGAAGATGTTTCTGGAAGTTCTGGAGTAACATCAGACTATCGGTTTATTTATGACTAACAACAAAAAATATATATTATAATATAGTAGCCTACACTTTTTAATAATGCATTTACATCACGTGTTTAGTCTCGTGCATGAATGATTTCTGTCGGCCTTCTCAGTTTTTACACAATAGCCGGATTCTGAGAGATCCTGAGCTTCTCGGCTGAACTATTGATCAGCTCTTCTGTTCTTTTAATTCAACAGAATCACAGTGAAACAGTCACGCGCGTTTTAAAAAGCAGAAAACATTGAATAAAACATAAATAATGAAAGATGTTTTAAAACCTCACCTTGTTACACTTATATATAGCCTAACCATTAATTATAATAATTAATTAATTAATTTAACCTTAATAATGCTGTTGTAATTACATGAAGTTAATATTAATGTATAATTCCACTGTAACAATGACACCTTGTTAAAGTGTCACCAGAGAAGGTAAGTAAACATTTTTAATGACGGTCTAAAGTTAAAATTAATGCATGCATGACGTTCAATATCTGACTGTTTGTCAGTTATTAATGCATGAGAGATTGTTATTTGTGTCAGTATTTTGTTGATTTCTGTTCTTTCGCAAAGATCAAAAAATGAATCACACCTAGCCTATAAAAGCTATATTATTATTATTATTATTATTTTTATTATAACAACAACGCATGAATATAGTTTGGCTGCAGCAATGAGGCAATAAATCTTTGGAGATTAGTTAATGTAACGAAGGCAAACAATAAGAATAAACCTGTCTCTGATTGGCAGGCGGTGAAGAGTGTCTACAGGGTTTCGGCTGTTTCTCTCTGATCTGAAAATATGTCGGGACTTTCATTAAAACAGGTCTGGATCACAGTTTGAAGGACTGAAACACTGCCAACATTATTACAATTCATACACAAAAAATGGCATTTCCCTCTGCTGGCATCAGTCAATTATTGTAATAATACGTATTTTCTCAAATCCATACTGTTGTTATCCATAATGTAGGCCTATTATTTTCGCATATGCTGTTCACGAGATGGACACGAATTAATTTTCACTTCTACATTCGATTTGTATGAGACGAACAGATCAAATATTTACGAGTTATTATTCATATTTTTATGAAACGTCAGAGCCATGCTACACAGAAGTTACTGAAAGAAACATTCTCCAGTTTTCTTTTCGTGTTGTTTGTTTAAATAATAAAGATTTAATCGTCTTCTATAACTCATAAAAATAGCACGGGCTAGTGAAGTTCACGAGAAATATTATTTCTTGTGTGTCTGCTATAAGAAAAAACAAAACAATGTATGTTTAAATCAAAATCCAAACACTATTCTGAGCTAGAACTATCAGATGAAGTTTACACATTTTTGGAGACAGAACACGAGAGTCCCTGACACGAATCAATAGATTTTATGCTTATTTCGTGATATTGTCACGACCTGCCGTGCGACTGGGTTGGTTTGTTCACACGGAACGAAATGAAACAGAACTGAAGATTGCCATCAGCTAACGGGCTCACAATTACATCTGCTTAATTATCTTCATCAAACCGTACGCCAGAAGCAGGAATCTCAAAAGATAGCGTTTTTCTTATTATTTTAAAGCGCGTTTCGGGGTCATTGAATCTCTTTATTTGTAAAATAGCGTATAGAATAACAGCAAAGACTGAAGCTTCTCAAATCTAGTTTATTTCTCAGTGAGTACCTTAACGTGGAAAAAAAATCTTACTGAAAAAACCAAAAACCTAACCATCTGAAAATCTGTAATCCTGATCTCTCCACATCATCATGACACGAAAGAGCCGTTGTAGAATTCATATATAGACTTCTGTCTGAAGACACTGAAAAACAAAGGCCTGTTTTTTTTTTTTAGCAGTGACGCCACAGAAGAACCATTTTGGTTTCTTTGCTCCAAGACCATTTCTTAAAAGAACCATTTTTTTCTTCGTGTTAAGAATATTTGAATAACCTAAAGCACCTTTCTGTAAATGTAAAGAAGCTTTAGAAAGCAATAGAAAGATTTCACGGGTGTTAAAAGTTAACTACTGATGCCATAACACCTTTATTTTCAAGAGTGCGCATTTCACTTTTTAAGTGACCATCGAGTTTCGAAGAGATTTAAATCAAAACAGTTTATTGAAAGCAAATAGAAATTAATAAGTGCTGGTTTGACAATCCAAAAATGTAAAAATCACAATGGTCCCAAACAATCTCGCCAATGCTTTTCGTTCTATTCTATCCTCAAATGAATTTTGTCGATCAAGAAACTGAAGGCATCATTTATCCGGAAGCGATCACATCACAAACTACTGATTTAGAACTTTACAAAATTATCCAAGCAGTCCAGAACATCTATAGGGACCGAGATCTGTTCAGACCTGTGTTTGTTCTTCAGCAACGAAAAGATACCCTGTTTACCTTGCTGGATGCGTAAAACAGACCCAGTTCCATGTCCCCTTCGCACACATTCTCGCGGTTCAAATGTCAATCCGAGAGTGCAACGATGAGTTTTTGACCTCGTGGTCCCAATACGAGTAGAGCTCTGGCGGCTGGCGGGAGCAGGTGAACTGCAGAGCGGCCGCGGAGTTGGACGGAACCGGCGAAGGCTGCTGCGTCGCCGGCGATGCCTGGTGCTGGTGATGTCCCATCCCGCTGTACGAGTTCATCATGTTCGGCAGCCCCATGGCTTGCATTCGACTGTAGGGGTTGTAAGATGGACCTGACAGTCCTTTCATGGCACCCATATTGCCGTTGGCCATTTGGCAAGACGCGTAACTCATCGGCGGCGCCGGCTGCGCAAGCGGCCAGCTGTTGTTCATGAAGCCGGATTGGAGGTACTTGGGCGCGGGGAGGAAGCTACCGTATCCCTCCCCGCCGAAGAGAGCCTTACCCGGCTGGAAGTGAGCCGCCGGCGGCCTGAAAGGGCGCTTCATGCGCCTCCGCCGCCGGTAGTTCCCCTTCTCGAACATATCCTCGCAAGCCGGATCCAGAGTCCAGTAGTTGCCCTTGCGCTCCCCTCCGCCTTCACGCGGAACTTTAATGAAGCATTCGTTGAGACTCAAGTTGTGTCGGATGCTGTTTTGCCATCCCTTCTTGTTCTTCTCGTAGAAGGGGAACTTGGTGATGATGTACTGATAGATGCCGGACAGGGTCAGTCTCTTTTCCGCGCTTTCCCGGATGGCCATGGCGATCAGAGCCACGTAGGAGTAAGGCGGCTTCTGAGACGCGTCCACCTTCTCAGAACTCGGCTCTTGCAGCGGCGCGTCCTTCGCGAACTCTTCTTCTTTCTTCACCGCGTTCGTGTCGTGGACCATCAAAGCCATTGCGTCATCGTCCAAGCTATGGTAAGATGCCATCACTTAAAAAACACAAGCAAACAACACATCAAAACAAAGTCTGGTCTGGCTATAAGGCTGCGCGGTGATGAAGCTCTGTTCTGTGAGCCCCGTCTCATGAAAATGCGTAGGCCTATTAATAACATTTCTAATTTTGTATTTTACGTGCCATTTATAAGCAGAAACTGACTTTGTCGTGTATACGACACGCACGTGTTTGACGTGAAAATAACACTCAGTTTTTGTATGCATACGATACGCACTTTGTTGAGGCGCATATAATACAAACCTACCCCACACCCTAAACTTACCGATTCCGTATTGCGCGAACGCGAAAGTCTGTGTATAAGTAGTACGCTAAATAGAAGCGCGTGCCATTGAAAGCCAAGTTTATGAGATTTGGTTTGTTTGGTACCTGGTTTTAGCTCTGGATGTTTGGTTCGCGCATCGGGTCACCGCAGATCCATAAATGACTGGACTTTTGGGTGAAACGAAACACGCTCCTGCTTTGGTATCGCTCGCTTGGGCTGTGATGGACTCGAGGTCTCGAAGGCACTTCTGGAAGATCCTGCAACTTTTTTTTTCCTCGAGTGAAAGGCGAAACTCTGCTGTCGTCAGACTCAACTCGTGCTGGTGTTCACATCATCATCATCATCATCATATTCCGCTTTCGTCACGTCTCTCTCATCGCTTCACAAACCAACCGGCGCGTTTTCGAGCAGAATAACACCTTTATCTCTGAACGCTGTGGGAGAGAGATATTAAGGCTTCATATTTATATTGCGCGTCAAAACAGCCTCTTTATTATCACTGAGGCCTATTTATTTTTGTGTGATTCCAGAAAACATTTGTTACTATTCCGTGAACGAGAATTATCCTTCATCACTGAATACAACCGAAGACCAACATTGTAGCCTATATCACAGTATTTTTTGTTTAGGTGTTGATTAGTATATATTGGTTTTTATTATACTTTATCTTATTTTATTAGTTAATTACCATCATATTTGAACAATTGTTAATCAATTACTTTATTTGTTATTGTTAAATTGCATGTATAGTATTTTTATTGTCATTATTTATGTTGTGAATAATTCTCTCTCTCTCTATAATCCGACTTTATTTTATATTTATTCCTATCCCATTCCTTAATAACAGATATAAATTAAATAAATACATAAATAAAATCCAACAATTCACTAAATATCGAAAATAAATATATTGCATGTAAATTAATAAAATATTTATTTTAAAAAACCTTTTGTCGTGCAAATGACTATTTAATGCATTAATGTGAAGTGTTTGTTTTTGAAGAATAGGTGCAGATATCGATCTGCAAGTGTAGTGTATTCACGCAGTCTCTGTCTCAGGTGTAACAGCTGTGTGTTGTGTCTCTGTGTGTGTGTGTGTCAGCAGCATCTCTCGGCTCCTTCACGCCTCTGAATCTGAACAGAGCGCGCGCGCTTGTTTGGTGTTCTACTGGAAACAGCGCAGTCGATCTGTCGCCCCTTTCACTTACAGCACGACAGCCTTAATCACCTCACCGACTCTCAAAAACACATTTTTATATTAATCCACTTGCTTAATAGGCACACAGCCTAGTGCCTAAAGACAGCCTCATGAAAATGCGTATAAATAGTACGCCAAATAAAAACAGAATCGTTTTTGACTACGCGTGTATATGATACGCACTTGTTTGGCGTGAATATAATACGCAGTTTTTGCATGCATATGATACGAATCTATCTTACAACTTTAATCATAAACGATTATAATACGCATTATAAGCACGCCAAAGTTACTTTTTTTGCGTATAAACAGTACGTCAAAGCGAAACATAAAGTAGTGTTATTGATAGACACTTTGCAGCCTGTGCTAATAAAGCTTATCAGGCCCAGTATATGGATTAATAATATGTCGAGTGAAGGTATAGACTTATTTTACAGAATATGTTGAATCTGCAAAGCAAACCAATAATGAAGCAGCAGGTAATCTCAAACACAGCATCACCTCACAGAAACATTTAGCATTTCAAACACAGACATTTCTATTCTATTAGATGCCGAAGTGTCCCAGCAGGCTCATATTTTCAATAGACTATAGCACATTTAAGGGAAAACTCAGAAACTTCCTGCCAAGCTCTTTGAAAGGAGGATGTTTATGGTTCAAAGTGCAAGAATGCAGATGGACTGAAGCTCCGGGTCAGTGGGACGCCGCAGACCTGATCAACATCACAACCTCCAACATCAGCCGTCAGCTTCAGTGCAGACTCATTTACTCAAGGTGTTTCTGTGTATAACAACCACCCGAGGAGCCTGGAGAGACGATGAAACCCTACTCAGAATATGGCAGTTTATGTGCACCATTAGTCATGGAAAATTTACTCACGTAAATCAAACAGGTCCTAAGTAGAGCTTTACTTCCTTTATAAGATCTTTTTTGAGTTCTTTAGTTCTTAAGAGCCAAGAATCTAAAATACTGATCTGAAATAACTTCAATAAAACATTGAGATTGCTTATGACTGATAAAGAAATGAATTAATGTATTCATCACCGCAAACCAAATGGTGACCATTAATATGGTATATATTATTAATATATATTTCATTTTTAAATAAGTATATAGGGTGTACAAAGACTTTTTCTAAAAAAAAATGCTTTACCATGTTCAAACTATGTCGGTTAATCAGAAATGGCTTGATAGTACATAATACTGGGAAAACAATAATTTGAAAAAGATAAATGTGATACAGTATGTTTGTCACTTCAGCTGAGCACTGCTTTATTCTTCAGTGTTTCTGTGGTCCGTGCCGCCCGAGCGTTAATGTGGGGTGGAGGGGCTTCCTCACTTTGTAAAGCCCAGGATTGACCTCTGCCTTAAATTACAAAGCCCATAGAGCGCTCGCTCTTCCTGAAGCGTTTCTGCTTTAAGAGCAAGAGCGTGTTTTCCTTTCTTATCAACCGCAGGAAGCATATGGGAAGCTCTCCCAACAACCTGCCTGTCAAATTATCATAATACATTACGGCCAAAGCATCTGCACACATTCAACTGTGATTCAAACACTTAGTGATTAATAATTCAATGACTGCAGGTGATTAAATGGAATAAAAGATTGACTATACTGGTAAAACAGGTGAGTTAATGACACTGCTTTGAGTAACTAATATCTGTAAGCAGGTTTATTAAAACTCATTCAAATGGGAATTTAACAAATTAACAAGCAACAGTAACTTTTATACATTGTTATAGGAAAATGCAACAATTTTCATTTTGAATTGTGACGAACTGATTTGGATAAAACCTGCAAATAAATCTGCATTAATGTACACACACAGTGCCCTCCACCTCCACATATTGTCACCGCTGGTGAATCTGAGCAAAGATGGCTGTGAAAATAAATCTGCATTGTTTATCCTTTTGCTCTTTCATTCAAAAAAATCACACAATTCTAATCTATCACTGAATTAAAACAACTGAAAATAGGGAGAAATTCTTGTGATGAAATAAATGTTTTTCTCCAGTACATGTTGGCCACAATTATTGGCACCTCTAGAATGTTTGATGAGTAAAATATCTCTGAAGTATTTTTCCATTCATATTCAGAATTGTAAGCTCTCCAGGGTGATTATGAACATGAAAT
>JAUMHQ010000046.1:15864919-15876665 GCA_032361165.1 Enteromius paludinosus
TGGCGAGTTCCCATACTGTAACGTCTCCGTTCCCTCCTTCAGGGAACGTGGGTTACAATAGTAACCTAGACGTTCTTTGACTGAATGGATCTTTGCGGAACCGAAAATGCTTCTTCTGTGGCATCGCTGTGAAGAACCTTTTAAGCACTTTGTAAGAGAGCAGAAATGAAGCAGCGCAGAAACAGATGAACGTTAGGATAGAAAGAGCTTTAATGAATGTGGGAACGAGCCGCTGCTGGACTCAGATCAGCTATTATAATTCATTTTCAGATTTCATATAATGACACTTGGAGCAAATAAAGCTGATGGCTGGATAACGGCAAACAGATTTCTGGCCCGCGGTCAGGAGCTGCATGAGGCCTCCAGATGAAACAATGTTGCATTCCTTCAGGATCTGCTTCAAGACTGCCACAAACATGCACCATCTGCCCTTACTCTCACACATCAGAAAACAATAGAATATTATAGAAGCTTCGGTTCAGGTGTGGAATTCAAAAATAAAAAGGTATCATTGCTTAGTACTTCTAAAAAGCCCAATTCTGAGCTCTAAACTCCAAGTTAATATCTTCTGACTTTTATGATTTACTATTCTAAAATATATATCTTACACTTCTTTTTTAAAGATATATATATAGATATACACACAAAATAAAATAAAAAAAGACACAAAATAACACCTAAAAATTAAAAGGTAATTCAGATTTTTTTCTTTTTTTCTCGAAAATGTGTTTATATATATATATATACACACACACACACACACACACAAATATATTTAAATATATATTAATAACGAGTATATAAGTAATTCAGATTTTTTCTGACTTTTCTAAGTTGTTTATCTCATATATTGATCAGAATGACTTCTGAAGGATCATGTGACACTGAAGACTGGAGTAATGCTGAGAATTCTGCTTTGATCATAGAAATGACATTTTCATAGATATTCACAGAGAAAACAATTCACAGATTTGTTTCTACTTTTGATCAAATAAATGCAGCCTTGCTGAGCAGAGGAGGCTTCTCTCAAAACCAGCAAGCTCCAAACTTTTAAAAACTGGTGTAAATGTATTTCATTTGTTCCTTAAGTCTTCTGAAGTCTAACTCGGCACTAAAACGAATGTAGCTTTCATGTTTTCCTCACACTCATTCATGAGGCTTTGCTTCGGTGGTTAATGCGCTGGTTTGGTTCCCAGCTCTTCTCCTCTCCTGTCTCAGAACGCTCTGGAGAACATTTCCAGCTGGACGAAGATTCATTCATTCTGATTATACATACACGTTTATGAGCTCGTAGACGTTTTAATGGAAGTATGATTCAATGGAGGAAAGGGTTTGATGTGGATGAGAATAGACCGAAACATGAGACCTCAGCACACATGCATCTAAAGGAGATCCGGGGTCTGTCCTTACTTTTATACATTTACTACAATATACTTTTATATTGTTATTCACTTTTCCCAGATTTGATATAATTTTAGCCAATTTACACACATTTCATTGATAAAAACAACTGATAATGTTTTTTAAGCCAATGTACAGACAATATTCAGATTATATAAAGTGAAAAAATAACCTTGAAATTTAATTCAGGAGGCAAACGTTGGGACTTCATGAGAAAATATGTAAAGTTTTCCACTTATGTAACTACATGAAGTGTAAAAATGACCCCCAAAACTTATTTGACAATAAGACTTTTTTATTTTTGTTTCAATGATGTTATCTTAAAGGGGACACTTTTGTTTACATTCAATCCTTTATTTATTTCTTTAGATAATGAGTTTTTCTTCTTCAGCTTATAGTATATAGTCTTTATAAAGTCTTTTCTGCAGACAAATATTGACACTCATTAAGAAATGTTGTTACATAAAGCTGCACTTTATTTCAAACTCTTCTTAAAAGGGTCATTTTTCACAGATAATGTTAAAGGTGTCTGCTAAATGAATAAACAAATTGAATTGTTTATGCAGTTTAGTTTAATTAAAGGACAGTCCATCCAAAAAAGATGAATTTACTCATCTCAATCAAACCTGGAGGACTCTCTTCTGTGGATCTTTTGAAGATCATCTGGGTCGACATTGGACTCCGGTGACTTTCATTACATGGACATGAAAAGACATTTTTCAAAATATGAGGGTATTTTTGAGTGAACTGTCCCTTCAAGATGTTCCGCTGGTTGTGTGTATGCGACCGAGTGTGTTTCTGCTCGAGCTCAGATAACATTCACTATAATATGTCACATACGTCTGGGGCCGGTCGACTAATGTCGCTCTTCTGGCTCGTCTTTGACCCGGTCCTGAGGTTTTTTCCTCATATAAATGTACAGCAGGCTCTAATCTTTCCTGACGTGGGGTTTTACGTACCACTTAATTAAACGTTAGATTCTCTTAAACACACTGGAGCGAATCAAGCACACATGAAACTATCTCTTTTATCTCTGGGCCTGTTTGAAGCGGCTGCCAAATGTTTCCAGCTGAACACTTTGTGAGAACAGCTTTTATGATATAACTGTATTTTTATAGTCTCTGTTGGAACCTTGTGACAAATTCCTTGTCTGTACATACTATACTCTAGCTATAGAATATACTATAATCTTCTGTTCATCCCACCAGAAGTCAGAAATCAAGAAGAAGTGACAAAACTGCACCTCATATTCACCATTAAAGTGCAAAGCAGCGAGTTCCTCTGTTTTTTTCTAGATGTTATGGAACATTGCATGCATCTCATAACATTTATTGCCTCTAACTGACATGAACAGAAATGACCCTAGAACTCAATTCCAGGAGGCACGTCTTTTAACTTTATAAGAAATGATAATTTAAGAAACGATAATGATAAAACGTTCAAATGCTGCTGAACTGAGATGAAAACCTGTTGTTAAAGGTAAAGCAAAGTTCTATCCAATACATTCTGAATAAGTGACACAAAACTAATACGAACATTTCTAACCTTAACTCTTTACAAACAGATTTGAAACTTACCCCGATGCCTTTTGCTTTATTAAAATGTTGACTGCACAGCCACTTCTTTGTTGGTATTTCTACATCTGTTTGCAGATTTTCACATTTTTATGAACTCTCTAACCCTATTAGAAGAAACACTCACCGAACAGCATCATCATCATCATCATCATCACCAGGAGCAGCAGCAGACACACAGCCATTATTCCCAAAGAATGCAGCCGATTTTCCTTCAGCATCTTCCTTTCTCGGATTAATCACACATCAAGACTCTCTTTTATCCACAACTTTAAGATTGTAATGTAATCCATTGGCTCCAGAGAAACATCTGAAAGAATCACGCTTCTGCAGAAGTTACTGCTCCCAGAAGATCACGAGCAATCCACGGAAAACCACCATGAGTTCTCATGCGCCGAGCCTCAGTGGAGAAATATGAGACACACAGAGAGAGAGAGAGAGAGAGAGAGAGAGAAGAGGGAGGGAGGAAGAGGTTTGGACTCAGAGCTGATTTCTATTAGGACTCTGACCCAGACCACATCAAACAGATCCTGATCTCAGAACCACTACACTTCCTCCTGTTACAAGCAGTCCTGCAGATAGTCTTTTGTGGAGGGGTGTAGCTAGGCCTGCATATGAGCAGCACACAGATATGTGTCTATATGTGTCATTTCATGTTTGACTTTGGGACAAATATGTCAAACCTCCTCTTCAGCTGGCCTTCAGCGCCTCTGTTCACTCGTCCAGTCAGAAACACCATCCTTCACAGCAGACAGGTGTTATTCCAAACTAAATAAAACACAGGAAACCCATTTCAGTTTGTAGTTTTACTTAAAATGAAATGGAATTTAAAAACTAGATGTGTAAAAACAAAAAAGAAAAAAAAAAAAAAAAGACAAAAACCACAAAATTATTAAAACTAGAATTTAAATTAAAAAAAATAAAAATAAACCAATTTAACATATTAGAACTCTAATACCTGAAAGATACTTTTTCTAGACTAAATGTAAATCTGAGCTGTTTCAACTAAAAAAACACGTCAGCGCCTTTGTTTTGTCTTAAGATGCACACCAGTGGTGTTTTTTTTTCTAAGGCATGCTCATAATTGATTGAAGTATGGTCTAAACCTGGCTTGGGCTAAACCCTGTCTGTGAAGCCAGGCCTATGTGTATTGACTTCAGCCCCTGTGCAGATGGAGACAGACGTCCCGTCATCTCTTTCTTTCCTCTGTGAAACACAAAACGTTCAGCAGGAAGTCTGAGTCGTATAAAGGATTTGCAGTGTAGCATATATTTGATTTAGTGCTTTATTTCTGTCCTCCAAAGAAGAAAGAAAGCCACACAGGTTCTTCCTCATCATGTTATTATTCTAATTGCTAGTATTTACTTTCATTTATTATATTTCTGTAATTTCTACTGTATTAATTTGCTATTACTGTAAAGCATGTTATGCAGCTTTGCTCTATTTTCAGTCTGCACTTATTTGAACTGCACGCGATGCTGCAATGGCTTCACCAACGCAAATATAAAAACAAAACAGGACAGACTTGTCATTTCTGACCACTGCTTTCACTGAATGCATGTGCCATTTACTGAGTAAAACATGTAGAGATGTGTGTGAAAAACACTGCATGCAGAACAAGGCGCGTTTTAAGCACACACTGACTGGCTTGAGTTTCCCTCAGTTCAAAGCACTTTAATCTTCTGGTTTGGCTGTAATCAGAGGGATTTGAGTGGGATCGAGACGCCTCCTCCTCTCTCTCTCTCTCTCTCAGTCTGTGGGCCTGTCTCTCGCCCGCTGGCAGCTGTGAATGTGTGGAAACAGAGATGTTGGCAAAGGCTCTGAAGCGGTGACTTCATACCAATCCGCTGCTTTCAAACGCTGTTGTTCCCTTTTCCTGTCTCTATTGTTTTCTGGAAAACCACATCCTGTCAAACGTCTCGCGCTCAGCCAGTGTCGGGGGAAAGTTACTTTTAAAGCATTTCAATGTTGCGTTGCTTCCTAAAAAAGTAATTCATTACATTACTTAGTTACTTTTCATGAAAAGTAATGCGTTACGTTACTTTTGAGTTACTATTAAAATCTGGACAGGGCCTGCTTGTTTGTTTTTAATATTAAAAAGTCCTTCTAATACAGTCATAAAAGCACTTTCACACCAAAAGTGATATGAATCAGACTGAAGGAAAGTAGAGGACAGCTCAAACTAATCACTTGAAGAAAATGACGCAGGAGAAGAAAGATCAACACTATTCAGCAGTAGCTTAAATCTCATTTCTGCTCTGTATGAGGCTAAAAACATAAAGGACATTTAACTTATTTAACTATTGCAAGTTTGTGTAATATTCAGAGCTTGCATTTGACAGTTTGTATTGATTGTGAGTAAATAGATGTTGATATTTAGTCTAGAACTACAGTAAGATCCTGTTCACACACAACACTCTGCTCTTACTCCTGATTTCTTGTCAGCTAAAGTAACTCTTGTTAGTAATGCGTTCCCTCAGCACTGCTGTTCCTCCTGGATTCTGATGAGCAGAGACGGATGCTTCAAGAGCGAGCAGAATCATGGTTTATCATCTGTTTGAGACGCTGGAGCTCAATCCAGGACAGGAACACCTCGTTAGACAGAAAACCCTTCAGAAAACACTCTTTGACATTAAAGTCAGACGCTAACCACCACCAGTCAGTCAAGTCAATCACAGATCAAACCAAAGCCTGCGTGAGTTAGTTTAATTGTGCCCTTTTCCTTTGAATTCTGACGGTAGGTCTTACATAGAAATGTAGAAATTATATTATTGTAATTTATATCGCTGTAATATCATATCATACTGTATGTACATTGTAACTTTTAACTTTTTTCCTTTTATTATTATAATTTTTTGTTATCCTAAACCATTTATTCCTTTTTGATTAAATCTAAGAGCATAATTGTCTCGTTTCACTAAACACATTCAGTGTCACATTTGTTTCAGACTCATCTGCGATCACTTATCTGTTCAGTGCAGATGAATTCAGAAGGCCATAAATATGAAATCCAAGAGACTTATGTAGAAGCTTGTCACTGTTGTTATTAATGAGTGGCTCTCGATCCCCAAACGTTCCTCCTCTCAGCCGAGGCTCATCTTTCTGTTTTTGATGATTCTGCTGGTGATTTTGCGTTTATATCTGTTTATAATTAAAACGCTCAGATACAGGCAGTAATTCACAGCACTGATTACTCTCATCAATCATATTCATGAAGACCCATTTCTTTTGAGACGCAGCTTCAGCTAATTAGCAGCTCTGTGGTTAAATGTCATTAACCTCACGTTACCTCTCCTTCGCTCATTTGTATCGTACTTCATCAAAACATGTTCATGTTTGGTTTGAGAACTGAACTATTCACAACTAATTTAGAGCTTGAAATCAGTTTTTCCACAAGTTTCACACAAAAATAAATTAATTTTATTGTTGCTGAATCTGTGAATCATATCTGTGTTGTAAGAAAAAAAACCTAAATCACTCCAATAAAAGTGATTCTCTCCTGGAAAAAGAGAAGAAAAATGCATTTATATGCTTTGAACACTGTAATTCTGATCATGAACATTCATCAATCATAATGCAATAACACATGAATTTATATTCTGAAGCTGTAACTTTTCTTAGAATTATTTCACGTTTTTTTGCCACAGAATAATAATAAAAATAGGTCATAATAGGCCATAACTTGACAACTTTCACATTTTGAATAAAATATAATATATTTTATTTCAATCACATTTCAGTGATTAAACAAAGATTACAATTTGTACTAAAATAACACAGCCCTGGTTTGAATTTTTCTTTACACCAATCAATAAATAAATATGAATAAAAACAGGATCCTATTAGTTATACTAGATACAACCTTTGATTTGAATATGTTGAAATTATTAACATTAACTAATATTAATTCATGCATGTTAGCTAATATGGTTAAATATGTTTTAAGAATTTTATATATTTCATTTAACTAACATATAGGATGGTAGCTACAAGATTTGAATTATAACTGACTTGTAAAGTGTGTTTCACTTCATACTGGAGGCTAATAAGTGATCTCAACTTGATGAAAGCATTTCAAAACGTTTGACGCGATTGCTATAGCGTTCATAATTCTTCATTTCATTTAAAAAGGCAATCATCCGATTAATAGGCTGTAATATAGTGACTGGTAAACACCATGCGTCTGTTTCACATCAGATTACTGTATGTTTCTGGAAAGTCAGGTTTAAGATAATGATTGCTTTATGTCGAAAACACAGCGTTTCCATGACAACAGGGGCTTTGGGACAGGGGTTTGTGGAGGAAACACACACACACACAGCATTACAGTAAACTGCTGGATGAGGGAAGTTTTGTATTTATATATGAAGGCTACAATCTTCCACCGCAAGCCAGACCGGCCGGAGACGTCACTAGCGTTCCTTCAGGCTGAAAGATCTGGAGAATTCCCCTTCACCCCACCACCACAATCCAGCGGCACTCATGGAAGTAATTGTGCTGCTGGGAACGAGATCCACACTGACTTCGAGTGTGTTTGAAAACGTACTCAGACTGAATTAACACTGACCATTACACAGCAGCCTTTCTACAGCGCATCTTCAGGGAAACACACTCACACTCGTTCATTTATCTGCTAACAACAATGTCCAAAAGAGGATATTTAGGATCAAATGAGTCAAACAATGCATCATAAGATTTTAAAACATGTTAATAAATTGGGTAAAAGTGGATGTTTGGGATCAAATGAGTCAGATCTAAGCAAAGTTTCAAAGGCAATGTCAATTATCTTACTATATATACTGTATATATAACACATAAATAGTATAATTGGTCACTGTGATTTCACCAAGTACAGTGTGATCCAGGATCAACATAAGTTTCCAAAAATATAAACTTATCCCAATCCTTACCCTTAAACCTACCCCTAACCAAAAATTATGCCTAAATCAGTGGTAAATGATAGCTGATTAACAAGGGTGTAGAAGCACCTAACTATGATTATAAGACTAAAACAGATATTTCCAAAAAAGTCATTCCTCAATTCTGATTGGTTGTTTAGAATGTTGATCCAGGATCACATTGTACTTGGTGAAATCACGGTGACCGTATATATAAGTCATAAAAATTCATTCAATCAGAATGCCATATATAACTTTTCATGCTTATTGCATGCAACGCATTGTGAAGAGCGTCCCGAGGAGTCATCAGCATTGCCCTGGAAAGAAAGCACACGCACCTGCATGTCCTCATCTCTGGCTGATCGGGCAGCAGCTATATAAGCAGCGTGAGCGCTACCAAAGATTGAGAAACTTCTCCATGAGTCAGAGCGCTAACTTGTTTTTCTCTTCCTACCTTCCCAGGAAGCAGCCGAGGCCTGATCAGCCCCACAGGAGTCAGGAGCACGAGGAAGAGAGCACCCACCTCAACACTTTTGTTCACCCACCCTCAGGGGTATTTATTTTGAGCTCTCCTTGTCATGTGATTCTCCACCCGGGACAATATGAATAATTACATTATAAATATTTCATTAGTATTTGCTTTCTTCGTGCAGAGAAAACTATATATACACCTAAATGTGAACAGCAGTAAAATGAAATAACAAAAGCATGGGGAAAAGTTTTAATGAGGCCTATATATAACAAAAGAAAATGTTGGGACACAGAAGTGTGAGAGAAACATCACTTACGGAACCTTAACTTAATGTTTGTCAATTTATTTAGACACATTTCCAGTAAAACTAACACAAATAATTTGTATAAAATCACATTTCTGCTTACAGATGTCGGCAGTGATGCATTAGTTTATCTATTTAAGTCTAAAAGAGTTTCTATACCCCACAAATGATGTTCACTGAGATAAACTTAAGATGAACCCAACAGTTACCGCTCCAACATATGAAAGTAAAAACATTTTCAATAGATTTTAGAGGAACTGTTTCAGTGTGTTTGTAATAAAGTGGCTCTGTTAGTTTTTATGAGCTCATATCTGGAGAAATGAGCATAGAGTGTATTTTTAAAGATGTACTTTTGTTGGAGTTTAATGGCGTCTGGAATGAAGTTCCACCCAAAGCTTCACCCGTCGCCCGTCTGTCTCAGCTCTTCCTCAATGCTCGTCAGTCTCAGAGATCTGCTGGAATATGAGCAGTGTGCCGCGGGAGCCCCGGGGCCCAACGGAGAAACGCCAGATCTGTGACTTATTAGGACTATTTTATAAACTCATCAGGGCAAGAGAAACAAGCGGCTTATTAAATCAAGACATCAGCTGTAGCGCATTAAGTATGAAGAATTTCTCTGAAATCATTCTCAGAATATTAAAGCTTGTGGACCATTCGACTTGGGCTGATGAGCAACTACCTAGAAACCAACCAAAGACCCATAGAAACTGAAGCCCCGAACTCTGGTAAACCACATGTTAACACCCTAGCAACCACTCAACATGCCCTAGCAACCACACAGGAAACAAGACCCTGCAGAGAAGCTCCTTGTAAACCAGCATAAAACCAAAGCGGCAGCATAAATCTAATAACATTCTTGTAAACAACAGAAGCTAAATAGCAACACCCTAGCAACCACTGTAAACTACATAGCAACTCCCTACCTACACATAAATACCACTCAAAACACTGAAGCAGCCACATAAATACACACCCTAGAAACCACCCAGAACAGTTAAACAGCCACATAATAACCATAACACCCTAGAACCAACCCAATACTTCTTAGCAACCACCCAAGAAACACTGAAAGCTACACAGCAACACCCTAGCAACCAACCAAAAATCACTAGAAACAACATGTTATGAATCAAAACTTATAAGCAGCCACATACATTTAATAAAATTATTGAAACCATCCAGTGATGCTCTAGCAACCTACAGTAGTAAAACATTTAGTCAACCTGCAGTTTCCAAAATAATAGACACTACATAGCAACCCCCTAGCAACCACTGTAAACTACATAGCAACACCATAGAAACACTAGAAACAACACAGCAACAGCTGTTGTCACTTAAAGACCAAACACACACACATCACATTTTCTCCTAACTGTTCCATTATCCATTAAGGCTTCTTATTTGCTTATTTGTGATAAACTCTGCTGATGAGTCAAGAGTAAAGCATTAAATCGAAGGGAGAAATATTCCCACTTGATTCTGCCACGTTTATCTGTGTCTGTCCAGCAGAAACATTCGGTCTCAGTTTTTCAATGCATATTTTGGAAGATGTGGAATAACACAGCAACATTGCTACAGATTTGTCGGCTGCACATCCATGATGCGAATCTCCCGTTCCACCACATCCCAAAGGTACTGGATTGAGATCTGGTGACTGTGGAGACCATTACTGTGAACTCATTGTCATGTTCAAGAAACAAGTCTGAGAGGATTCCAGCTGATGACGTGGTGCATTACCCTGCTGGAAGTAGCCATCAGAAGATGCGTACACTGTGGTCATAAAGGGATAGACATGGTCAGCAACAATACTCAGGTAGGCTGTGGCGTTGCAACAATGATCAATTATTACTAAGGGGCCCAAAGTGTGCCAAGAATATGTCCCCCACACCATTACACCACCACCACCAGCCAGAACCGTTGATACAAGGCAGGATGGATCCATGCTTTCATGTTGTTGACGCCAAATTCTGACCCTACCATCCAAATGTCACAGCAGAAATCGAGATTTGCGTCAACAAGCAGTTGGACAGGTGTGCCTAATAAAGTGGCCAGTGAGTGTGTATATATACACTGTATATACACAGTGAAACCCAAAATGATTCATACCCCTGGCAAATTTTGACTTAAAGTTATTTTATTCAAACAGCAAGTTTTTTCTTGAGCAGAAATAACACAGGCGTCTCCCAGTAGATAATAAGACAATATACAAGAGGCATCATTGTGGAAAAAAATTATTACTCTTCTTTTATTTACATTTGAGCAAAAAGTGTCATGTCCAAAATTATTTATACCCTTTGAAAACTGTGACAGTCTATGGGAAAATCCAAAGTTCTATACCATTCCAAATAGTTCGAGCTGTTCTAAAGCATCCTAATTACCCTGATTCTTTGGGAAGAGCTGTTTTATTAAACTCAACAGGTGAAAAACAGAAGCTCTCTGCTGTTGGTTTGTGGACAGTCATGGCTAGGAGCTCACTGAGGACCTGTGGCTGCTCACAAGTCAGGAAAGGGTTGTTTTGAAGTTCCAGTGGTTACAGTGCATTAGTATTATTAAAAAATACAAGACGTTCCAAACTGTGAAAAATCTCAGAGGACGTGGTCAGAAGCCAAAAGTGACACCTGTGTTCACCAGGAGGATAGTGAGAGAGGTGAAAAAGAATCCAAGCATTACCACCAAGGCCATCCTGATAAATCTGGGGTCTGCTGGTAGTAACATGTTAAGACAGACAGCACAACGGACACTGCACACTGCTGGGTTCCACGGACGCAGACCAAGGAGGACACCACTTCTTCAGAAAAGGCACACAAAAGCCCTCTTGGCCTTTGCAAATGCTCATCCGGACAATTGAGAAGACTTCTGGTCTTATGTTTTATGGTCAGATGAAACAAAAATTCAATTGTTTGGCCACAATGATGTAGCGTCCAAAAAAAGGAGAAGCCTTCAGCCCTAAGAACACCATCCCCACTGTCAACCACGATGGTGGTGTAACAATGAGGGAGCGTGAGGCGTGCGAGTTCACATGCAAAAGGGTTTATTAGGCTCAGGGTCAAGACAGACAAGATCAAAATCACCGGCAGACTGAATCAACGTAGGCAGA
>JAUMHQ010000046.1:15889800-15906521 GCA_032361165.1 Enteromius paludinosus
ATATATTTAGCAAAATGCTCTTTACTAGACTTGAAGACAACGTGATAGTTTGTTTACAAGACATTTTACTGACGTTTAAACAATACTTGAGCAGTTATATGAGGAGTGATATGTTCAGTCATGTTTATACTGTATTAAAATTACTAATGAAAGCTGCAGGGAGGATCTGAACAGAGACGTTTATAGAATTAACTGTTGCGCCGCTGAAGTATTTCCCGAAAAAAAAAAAAGATAAAATCGATAAACAATCGATAAAATAAAATCGATAATTATCGATAATGAATTAGTTCGATTAGTTGGGCTGCACAAACACACACAGTTGTAATGGAGGTTACAGAAGCGTCTGCGGGAAGCAGCGCGCGCCCCAAGTCCTAAACGCCTCTAAGATGTAACCTGCACGCTATGCCACACCGAGCTTTCATGCACGGCAGTACCACGGTCATGCACCAACACTTAAAACCAAAACATGTTGGTGTTACGGATGGCGAAACCTCAGCAGGTTAAGTAAAAACTGTATCTCTTCATCGTGTAAAAGTTGTATAGTTTAAGTATGTTTGCTGACTTTGTGCTAGATCTGTTCACTTGCTACTCGCTAGCATCACATTGCACGATCACCTCATGAGCAGTAGTGATTAGTTAAATAGCGCTACTTTACATTAGCCTCAATCACACGGTCTGAATAACAGTAGAATATTACATTTAGTGATTCTTGTGGTTTTCAGCGAATGCAAATAATAGTACATTTGTGACTACTAGCTTTTTGCATTTCTACAGTTTAATTTTTTTTTTATAGTCCACTACAAAGTGAACTTGTTAACTAGCACATCTGTTTTCAAACGTTTTACTTGTGCATATATCCTTTTATTAGACAAAATTACATTACGTTAGCTGTTTATATCTTAACAACTGAATATGCCGGTGTATTCATTCAAAACAGAAATCCCCGTGCACTCCTCAAGCAGCCACTATAACAGATTTCCACCTCGGTCTCAATATGTGCTTTGTTTATTTATTATTTTGATATTTCTACAAAATCTGCTGCATGTTTTTGTCCTAATTTCATAATGTGAATATAATAAGAGTACAACAATTGCTTTTTTTTATATATATATATATTTTGGATATTTAGAGAAGTTTTACTGTTCAAAAACAAACTTTGTCTTTCAGTTAAGGTTGAAAATGTCAAAATTAAAGATCATTAAACTCTATATGTGGCTTTTGCATTTTTTAAAGTTCACTTTTAAACATAATTAATACCCTTATTAATGTGGTATATAGTTTTAAGCAAAACATCCAATTAAAGCAGCGCTTCGTTTTTATCCGATTAATCAGAAAAATAATCACCAACTAATCGATGATGCCCTACACTCAGAACACCTCAGCAACTGTTGGGCGCTGCTTCATAAGGGCCTGAAGCGTGAGTGTTTTATCTGACAGTGATGGAAACCATCAGCAGATGCTGGAAAACCACAGGAATAACACCAGTGCGCTCTGTCAGACTCAATCCCTGAACTTTAACAGCCCGGTGAAGAAATGTAGGTCACACCGAGCAAACGGCCCTCCAGACCCGCTGATGTTTCTGACCTCGGAGAACCGGAGGAAACACTCGTCATTAATGAGGAGCTCCAGCAGCTGTGCTGGGATTCTGACAGCAATTACAATAAAAATCAGTCTGGAACCGCAATCTTGTGCGCTGCGCTCCGACACAGGCGGCTAAAAATAGCTGCGGCACTGAAGAAAAACATTAAAAAGACAAACGACCGAGCGCTTGCATGAATGCATTTGAATTTAAGAAACACAAGAGACAGAACTAAAGGGACAGATATTAACAGCAACGGTAATAAAACTAAACTCTTACTCATCTTGACTGCTCTGTGTTTTATGTGACTAAATAATGTAAAGCCATTCTGAACGCTGATAACTGCTTGTTTTCTTCATATCTGAAAGAGATTTTGACGCAACGCATTCATCATCTCCGCATATAATAAGTCAGACATTACAATTTTTACACAATACCGCTCTTGTAACAAAACAGCATCTCTTTTCATGAACGCAGAAGGGCAGCTTATACTCACTTTATGGACTATTTCAGGAATTTCCCTTCAGGGATCAATAAAGCGCATCCATATCTTCCAATCAGAAACACACTGAGCTGTGAAATACACTCGTTTATCAAGTCTTTACACCAAACAGAAGATCCTGGAGACCAATGACCTGTCCTGAAACCCATTAACTAGGCACAGATGGGTTAAACCCTCTTAAAGGCTTAAACCTCCACCCCATCAAAAACGCAACGGAGAGGCAGTCTGAGCCGTCTGTGACCAGATAACACAGAGTTCATGGGCAAGTTTGTGTTAATCCCTTTATTATTCAACCTCACACTAAGCTTCAGGAGAATAACCGACAGGAGAATAACAGTCTGCATGCGCGCACTTACCTGATCAAAAACACAGTGAGCATGTGAAGTACTACCACAGATTTCTAGCTGAATCTCTGATCAAAGCGGTTTAGTATCGTGACTCGAATGTGAAAACAGTCCAATATTTTTATGGAAGTTGTTATACATCTTTATTTTCAGGATTCAATCACAGTTGAATAGAAAGTTTTAAAGAACATCATTTAATTATAAAAATCTCGATCAATTGAACGATTAATAAAAGTAAAGACTAAAAAAATACAAATCTTACTCCAAACGTTTCCACAAAAATATTGAGCAGCACGACTGTGTTCAACACAGAATGATTCTGATTTCTGAAGATCATGTGACTCTGAAGACTGGAGGAATGATGCTGAACATCACAGAAATACACTTTAACACACATTCACACAGAACACAGACGATTTAAACGTATTTGTATTTACTGTATTTGCTTCAAATAAATGCAGCCTTGATGAGCAGAAAAGACTTTCTAAAAATCTTAAATATTCCAAACATCTGAACGAGAGAACAGTACAAATTCTAAACGTATAAACAGTCTCCAGGACATGCCTGGCGTGAGTTTCTGTGGCTGAGCGGTAAAGATTTGTTCTGGTAATCAGGAGGTTGAAGGTCTACTCATAAAAGCAACATTAAGTTGGAAACCTACTTTAACCTGCAATAAACATGCTGCAAATCAAGTTACACGACCAATCTCTGAACAAACTTTGTACACACACACACACACAGTCCTCTGTCTCTGGATCAATATATCACATTGATTTACAATCAACTACATTCTACGAGTGCATGCAGAAGAAACATGATCCAAACACTACTAGTTCAGTCTCGCTGCAGTGCTCTGAGCGGAAACGAGGTCTAACACCAAGCAGTATGTAGTAAAGCTACAATTAACTCATTTTAATTAGGATAACGAGTTACAAATATGTGTAAAAGAAAACAATGCAATAGTTTGTGAAGCAGTGAACAAATGTCGCAGGAAAAGCTACAGGTTGTTCACACCGAGGTCGATATCTATTATTAATATTATAAAGTTTTAATAATCAAATTTATTTAATTGCGCTTTATGCTATATATCAGCTTTACTGGAAATTAAGTTTCTACAAAATATTTGATATATTGTAGAAATGTTATATATTTAACTTATATTAAGCAAAATGTAGTAGTTGTTTTAATTCATTGGGGAACACTTGGAACTTTTATTTTTTTTTTTTCATCTGATTAAAGATAAAACATGGCAGCCAATCAGACACATTGTACGGTTTATAATGATCAATGTTTCTTTTATGCCAAAATCTATTAGGATATACAGTAAAGGTTATATTCCATTAAGAAATTTAGAAGTTAGTACAACTTCATTTTTTTTCAATATTAATTAGCGAGCACTTCATTTGGGCAACTTCATCTTGTTTTTTGCACAGATTCCTAACTATCCATATATTATCAAGGACAAGCTTATTTATTCAGCTTTCAGATGATGCGTACATCTCGGTTTAAAAAATGGACCCTTTTGACTGGTTTTGTCTTTCTACATAAAACTTTACTTCATAAAGTGAACTCTTTATTGCTTTATTTGTGAAATGTACTATCAATATCTGGGCAGTGTATTTACGAATAAAGAACTGAACTGAATTCTGACCAGCACGCCGTCAGAGGAATGAACCGAATTAAGCGCGAGTCTGCTTCATTTCAGAGCGACACCTCTTTCACATCGAGCCCAGTGTTCGGTTCACGTGAAATATCCAGCGTTTTTAAAAAAGTGCCCTCATGAAACATCTGTAATATTAAATATTTTCGCGCCGTTAATATAGCGAGCTACTGGATGCGTTTTATACTGAACGTGCAGATGTTTCGCAGTTACGCCTCTTGAACATAGCCTAACGCAGATTTATTTCATCCAGAACGTTCCGTGTATCTGTAGGTAAGCGTGTCAATCAAACGCGTCTATAAACGCTAGCAAACAAACACAGAGTGGAGAACGTTACCGTACGTTTGGCTCCTCGGGATCTGCGTTCCTCCCTCACCGACGGCACTGGCGGGAGCGCGCGCGCAGCGGGCGGAGGATTCAAACTCACGTCACCGACGGCACGCAGTGTACGTAACAGCTGAGCGCGAGAGGTCAGGCAAACAGCTGTGACGCACGAGGAATGACGCAAAATAACATACAACATCTACCGCGCAGAGATGTTATACGTTTTCAATGAAAAAATACTGGATTATTGGGAAATTAAAACATGATTTTACTAATATTAAACTAATAATATTTTTTTTGCTTGCCTCTTTTAAATGTACTAAAATTAAAAAATAGAATTGTCTATTACTTAAAGATCTAAAGTTAATTGACTATTACAAATGTAAAATTTATAGTTTGTTTGTTCTCAATTCATTTTTATTTATTTACTGATGACAAACCTTCAGATTATTTTTATTTGACAAAGATTTAATTGAAATGTAAAAACCTGTATAGGCTACTGCCTCAATTTATCATTTTATATATAGTTTTTATTTAACTTATTTTACAAGTATTTTAATCTCATTCATTTATTTTTATTTAATTATTTGTAAACTCTCTAACATGTTGTGTTTTCTTGGCTGTCTTGCGTATGTATATTCTCTGGGTTGGGTCGATTATTATGATTTTACATTCTACAATTACCAAACAGCCAAAGAGCGAATTAAAATATCCAAGCAATATGAAGCTATTTGCCACACTTTTTATTTGCACTATTTTTGTGCTTTATTGTCTATATATTTGATGCTTTTAAAAAGCACTGTATATACACCAAACACACTCTCACACACAGCACTGAAGGGTCTGTTTTAAAGCATTCTTCAGGGCCTCAGACAAACCTCGGGCCCCTGTAGAGCGAGTGTCTCTAATGACAGAGAAGGTCTGCGGTGCTGGCTCCGTGCCCTTGCTCCCTGGGTGGAGCGGTTTCAGATTTAAAGGCATCTAAAATATTTTGTCAAGTATTAACATGCAAAACTCGAAGACAATGACACATTTGCTCATTGTGGTGGCTACTTGTATTTTTCTCAATAAGATAATGGATAGCAATAAAAAGAGTTTAACCCTACACAGTGTTTGATATCCGTGTGGCGTCACTGTGAATGATGCAGCTCTGTATTATTCTCTTAAACAGCATGTCATATAACAACTACTTTCACTTTCCACGAGTTTGAAGTTACATAAAGACGAAGAATGCTGCTGAATCAAAAAACTACTATAATCTTATAAACGGAAAGAGAGAGACATCAGATGTAACTGTGAACGAAGCCGCTGAGCTGTAACACGTACTACAGAACACATCAGAGAACAGAAGATCTGCATTTAGAAAGTGTCTGATACACAAAAAGAGAAATAAATCCTGAAAGACAGAAACGGACGCGCTGTGGTGAATGCAGAAACACACTCATCCTGATCTCGTATGGCCTGAGGATGAGCACATTTACATGTTGAGCTGAACTATACCGTTAAGCTTCAAGCATCTTTCAGAAAGTCTGTATTTATACTCCAGTAAGTCTGCTCTGACTGCCAACAGCTCATCACTCCCCAAAACTACTGAAGAATAATGACTTACAAGAACAGAAACAGAAAGAACATCTGCTCCAGTGATTTACTGCCACTGCACCTTCACTGCAGCAGTTGTAGCTGAATGATGTCTCTCACACACACTCATGTAGTGTCTCCATGTGTTCTGGTGTCTCTCCATAGGTGTAATGGTGTTTCTACTGTACAGACTGTATGTGGTATTGTCCTACACTGACCCTACACCTAAACCTACCCCTTACAGGAAACACAACACACTTTTAAATTCTCAAAAAACACTGTTTAATATGTTTTATAAGTGTTTTGAAAAGTGGGGACATGGGGTAAGTCGCCTTTTCCTTGTAATACCTGTCATACCCAAGTCATTACGCACACACCCTAACACACACACACACACGGATGGCAGCGCTCCAGTTCCAGATAAAGGACAAGTTCACACTCGCTGGAAATCAATTCCTCCCTCACCTTGAGCTGCAGGACTCTTTCTGTTTCTTTGGGACAGAACCACAAAAGTTTCTATCAAATCAACAAAACTGACTGTTTGCGTGATATAATAATAATAATTTAAAAAATCAACTAATAAACATGGCACTGTATGCCACAATTATTGTTCACTTTTTTGCGTATTATTTTTGCTCCTCATTATATATGTAAACATTTTGAACATAATTTATTACCATATCCTAAAACAAAAAAATAACATATTAATGAGAAATGATTTACATAATTTTCAAGACAATTAAACAAAGCCCAAATCTCTTAAAGCTGTAAAACAGGCTTCAACGTACAGATGCAAAATATTCCTTCTTTTTAATCTACATTTAAACATTTCAAACTGCACATGATAAATAGTGTTGGCTCTTCAAATCGCTTCCGTTTAGGTTTTGTAAGTCACTTTGGATGAAAGTATCTGATCAATGCATCAATATAATTCAATGCACATTGCTCATCCTGCATTGATATTAAAGCAATCATCTCATTCATTTATCATTCAGGTCCAGTTCATTCTGATGAAACATGCATGCAAATTAAGCAATTAAATAAAATACATCTCTGTTCTGATGTCCATGAAACAGTGTGCCATATTACTTTAAAATAAAGGATATAATATAGCTAAATATTTATCCCGACTCCTTCAGCATAGTTAGGAGCTTCTAGTTGAACGTCTGTAAATTTATGAGCAGCTTAAACTGGAATCAAAGAAGTTTCTCAAACTCTGAATGACACACAACATCCAGTGATTATGTGTTATTAGTCCAAGACATGACGTCTGACACACTGTCAGTCTGAGCTGAACCGGTTTCAGAAGCACAATGACCTCGTGCACGCTCTTCATACTGCATGACAAACGCTTTTAGATGCTGAATAAGCAAAAAAAACTACATACAGCGGTCAGACTCTTACTGACTGTGTCAAAAATCCTGAATAAACATCCAGTTAGTGACGAAGACTCAGGAAGAATCAAAAAGATCTAACCTGAACTTAATCAGCATAAAACAGAATAAAATAAACTTTATATTGAAATATGAATTTTCTCTCCCTCTCTCTCAAATTTGTATTTCATTTTCTATATAAGAAATCATGTTTTGTGTAAATACACACACACAAAATATGATTTCTTAAATATAAAATAAATATATATGTGTTATGTAAATATTTGTAACATCAATTAACATAATTGTAAAAATTATAAAAGTAAAAGTAAAAATAAATAAATATGCATGCGTGTCTATAAGGTCATACAACTTACAATTACAATTAAAGTAACACAGTTTTGGGTTTTCTACCTCACAATGTTACGTTTTCACATATGAACGTCTTTTTGTTTTTAAATAAACGTTTATGAAGAGATGTTCACACCCAGTGCGCTCTTAAAAGTAAATAGTCAAGACAAAGTTATAATTTCTGCAAATCCAGGTTTGTCAGGTAAACGTATGAAGGCATGTAATATAGTGAGATATTAAAGACAGAGACTCTTGAAGGTATTTTTGAGATGCATGCCACTGTCGAGAGGCTGGCTCATGTCTTTATATGGGCAGAAGCAGCTCTTATCAGAGCTTGGACTGAACACAAGGTCTCTGTGGTTATCAGGAGCTGCTGAGCTTCACATTACTCTCACGTGGAGCAGGACTCAAGAACTCACTCAAAAGTGCCAAACGAGCATGAATAAGAGCGAGCAAAGTCTACGAGTCCAGCGATGCAGACTCAGCTGAAGCAGCTGGAAAACAGCCTGAGGAGCTCGGACCTTTGAGACGCTCCTTATCAGCCGATAAACAGCCCGGAACATGACCTCTGACCCCGGCAGCCCTGCAGCAGAACTACTCCGTCTCTCTTTCCACCAACATTTCAGTTATGGTTATTAAAGATCATATCATCAATAATATGTACTATACTGTTAGATTATATATAGTATAATAAAGTACCAAAGTAATAATACAAATATTATATTCTTTAAGGTTTTTATTTCATATTATTTCAATATTTTAAAGGTATTTACGTCTATATATTAATGTAATTTATATTATAAATAAATACATTTAATAAATCAAAATAAAAATTTTCTCTGAAATATATACGTGTATGTATATGCACATTATTCAAATCCAAATAAATAAATAAAACTTACTACATTTAGGAAAAACTAATTTGCAGAATTTTACTGATTATTACTTGGGGGTCAATGATCACGTTAAAAATCGGTCATTTAAATAAATAAATAAATAAATGCAAGTAATATTTGAATGTCTATTAATGACAGGAATTGATGTCAAGTGAAGAGCACATCTACTCCATAAACTGGAGGAAATCAACTTCCCTCGGAGATTCTTCACATTATTCCCATATCTGCAGCTTTATCAGACACAAACACTGCAACAAACACCAGACGCTCGCAGACGCCTGCAGATCAATCTGCTGAGACGCATGAGGAAACGCTCTGAAGCAACTCTACAGGACTTGCGTGCGCTTCTCTACAATCACGTCTGTCAGGAGACAAAACATCAGCAAAAACTGAGCACAGTCCAGAGGAACCGAAAAGACCATCACTTCCTCTTTCTGAAGCCTCCAGTCACACAGAAATGACTCAAACACACACGCAGCGTTGAAAACACACACTCAGCACACACACACACACACCGTATGATCCCACCACATGATGACAGCTTTCACTGCACAAGCGTCTTCTCCATTTGTTTCCTCCATAAACACTGGCAATCACGCTTACTCCAAAATATGCATATACACACACACACACACACACACATATATCTGACCCTGGAGCACAGCAGCAGTCATCAGCAGCACAGCTACAGTATATTTGTAGAAATAGTCAACAATGCACTGTACGGGTCACAATTATACATGTGTCTTTATGTATTCAAAGATTTAACAGCCTTAGGACTGCTTTGTGGTTTAGGGTCACAAATCAGGGTAATGTAGGTTTTCAAAAAACTGGGATTATTTCAAAAGTAAGTTGAAATGATGGTTTCAGCAAAAAACATATTTCATCCTCTAATAACCTCTGAGATTTAGCGTTTCCGAACCATCCAGGAGTAAAGTACTTTCCATAGTAAAGCAATTCTATAGCTGCTGGGTTATTATCTAATCCTAACTATAGTTATATAAACTAATTACTTTACGCAATACTGTACAGCCATAGGTAACTAAAGTGTACTCCAGAATTTATCAGTTCACTGTAGTTAATATGTGCTTTAAATACTCTAACATACAGTAGTCCGCGGCTCTCCTAGGACAAGAACACATTTTGGTTTTAGGTTAACTTTGGTGAATGGTTTTGATCCGCTTCAAATGTGGACTACCGAATACAGTACAAAAACTTGACTAAAGTATGGTTGAGCACGGGTCATTTAAACCCAGAGCTGTGCTTTTCCATGCTAAAAGTGAATCTGAAAGAGTTCCTGCAGAATAATTTGGCAGATTTGGGGGTTTCCTGAGCTAGAAATACATCAAAAGGAAAGCCCCAGATGTCAGAGATATGTGCTGACCACAGGACGGAGAAGTGTGTTTCTTTTGGAAAGTGACTCACCCAGAGACGGTCATCCAGAGGCGCATCCACATCCGCACATATTCCAGAAGAAAGAGGAGAAAGACACAGTCAACATCCTGCTACCAGATCAGGAACTCAGCAGTGAGACATACATACGGCACTCTTAATGATTCTCAGTATGCACAGAGCTGTTCTGAGCTCACGTGAACTGAGACTACAGAGAAATTAAAGAAATAATACACTACTAAAACTCTTTTCTCACACCACGTGACCACCCAGTGAAGTCAATCAAGGTCATTAAAAATGTAAAAAACAAAACATGAAAGTTGAATCTAGACATGTTTTTAATGTAAATGCATGTGCTAACATCATATTCAAAAGCATAGATCCTGTTTGTTTCTGAAGTGAATATGTCGTGTGGTTTGCATGCAGTTTTGCACACGTCATGCATGCGATTATTAATGGAGTACGTGTTGGTTAGTAAACGACTGTGAAGTGTGTGAAGCAGACATCACCTGAGATGGTCCCGTCACAGCTTCTGATCCAAACTGAGCTCCAAACACAAATCAGCTCTTTACCTGAACGCCTCCGCTCACACGCGCCAGATCATGAGGACACGCCCCCGCCTCCTGCTATTGGCTCGCTGTCGTCTTAGCCACGCCCGACGGGAGTTTCTCATTGTAATCGAAAATGTATTCATAAAACATTTTCTTTGTGACTTTACAACAATTAAGTGTTGTTTGTGAAACTGTTTGACAGTCTGTTGAATGCTATATAATTTGATTCACTAACTCCTTGTTTCTTGTTTTAATGTATTATTTATTTATGTATTACTGTCTCACTTTATTTTTATTCATTTTTTCATTCCCATATTCTTGTTTATATTTATATTACCTGGTAGGTTTAGGAGTTAAACCTAATCCTAGCAGTTTAACCGAAAGGACCTTTCACTGACTGATCTTAAACTATATGTTTTGTCTTAATAATATGTTTTGTTTGCCATGTCAATAAAAAATAATTAAAAAGTACTGTTTAGGACTGTTGTTTATTTAACATATATATATATATATATATATATATAGTATATATTTAAATATGTGTGTATTAGTGCTGTCAAACAATTAATCATGCCCAAAATTAAAGTTTTTGTTTATATATGTGTGCTGTGCATATTATGTATATAAAATATATTTATATATTAAATATATGTATTTGTAAAATAAATAGTACAAATGTTTAATAAGATGAATAATCAATATAAAAATACATATTATGTGAATACATGAAAATATCATTAAAATATATACTGTATGTTTGTGTTTATGTACACATAATAAATATATAGTTACACACAAATATTATGCAAGTAAACACTTATTTTGTATGTAAATAATCACAATAGATAGCACACACACATATTATATATGAACCTATAGGCTATATTTGAAACTATTTAAATATTTAAATTTTTTATTTTATTTTTGTGACTATAGTTGATTATTGTATTAAATATGTATATTACTATATTGTAATTTTCAGGTTCTGAAGGTTTCTGTTCTTACTGTACAACGATTAAAGGCAGATTTCTTCATCAGCGCGGATGTTCATGTTTGTTATATTCTGTAGTCATATGTGTGTGTAACACATTCAGATAAGAGACGCTCACAGATAATAAGATCATCTTTTGATGTTCATCTGATGCCACGTACTTCACACAGTCAAGAGAAGGTCAAAGTTCACGAAATAAAGCTGTTAGATCAGGAAAACTAAACAGGTTAGGTGTCATACAAAGTGTATGAATATGATAAAACAATCATTAATATAGTGAACCAGAGTTAGTTTAGATTCTACTCTAACAGGAGTCACTGTGAGTCTGTTATTAGTGTTACAGCTTCACACAAACTACTCCGTGACTGTAATTCTCCACTAGATGTCAGCATAAACACATTTCTAGCACACTAACAGGACAATATTATCTCAAAGAACTTTATTTTGATGAAGCAGCTAAAACTACTGAACACAATCAGAACAAGAAATCCCAGTGAATCTACACACCTGAGTCCTCAGCTAGATCACTTATTGCCTTTGTGTACATCAATATCTGCTCTCTAACATGAGTCAAATACAAAAACAGCATGTGCAAAGTTGCATAATGTCAGCTATATGTGTGTTTGTTCATCACATCAGTGCAATCTCAGGAGCTAAACATGGATGGCATCTCTTAATAAACATATTCAACTTTCTAATACATATACAGTCAACTGTGAAGTCTAAATATTCACAACAGAGTGACACAAAACAGTCTGTCCAAAGGCACCACGCTTTTCTACATCGGGAATAATTATTAATGTTAATGACTCTAACAACTAATGAGCAGATTCAAGATGATCAACTAAACATTACATGCTACTGGCATACATTAAAAATGAAAACAAACAAATAAAAGAAATGAATGAAAAAAATGTAATTAGTTAAAATAAAGATAAAGAAAATAAATGAAACAAATGACGTGTAAGCAAAAACAAAAAGGAACGTAAAAACAGAAATGAAAGAAAAAAGTAAGAAAACAATAATAAAGAAAGGAAAAAAATGAAAGAAAAAATAAAAAGTTCAAAACGTAAGAAAACAATAATAGGAAAATATTGGAAAAATCACGAAGAAAGAATACAGGACAAAAGAAAAGAGGAAAGAAAAAAGAGAGAAAAAGATTATGGTGAAGCATTTTTAAATATAATAATAATGAAAAAAGGTGCATAAACCTTTAGTTACCACTTCATAACCGGCACGGCCTACACCCGTCACATGACTCACTCACGTGTAAATATAGACATGTTCTTCTGCTTAATTACTTAGAGATTGCCTTTTCAACAACCACAAAATAATATTACATATAACATATTCATCCACAAACATGGAGAAAATTCCAACATCAATTAATTCAGTTCAAGTTTAACAAAAATGAAACAAAAAAAAAAATTCTTCACCTTATGTTTTATTGTTACCAAATTCTGTATTTTAACATGTTTTATTATTTGAAGGCATAAAACCTATAGTCTTCTGACAGAAATTCTGTGCTGTGCATTTATAATGTTCTTGTTATCAAACAATGGCTCACAAATTAATGTATCTTTCAATTCATAAAATTAATCATTTTAGTTTTTTGGCCAATAAAGGAGAATTCCTATTATCATTAAAACACGGAAGAAGTGTTGTGTGAAATAACATTTTATTCATTTACTTATGTTCTGCTGAATTCTATTGTAATATATTTCTACCACAATGTCTTCAAGTGAAACCAGACTTATTTTGACGGGTTGTCGTGAATACCTTTACATTTCTGTGTCCATACAGTATGAGGTCACCGTGATCAACATTACTGTCCAAAAACATAAACTTCTCCCAATCCTTACCCCTACCCAAAATATGTGCCTAAAATCAGTGGGAAATGAAAGCTGATTAACAAGGGTGCAGAAGCACCTCACCATGATTATAAACCTAAAACAGATCTTTCCAGAAAAATGATTCCTCAATTCTGATTGGTTGATTGGGATGTTGATCCAGGAACATCTTGTACTTGGTGAAATCACGCTCACCGTGTATATGATATGACTCAACAGCAAAAAACATGTTTGAGTCTTTCACTTTCATGTCAACCTGTTGTCTGGGACTCCCAAAACCAACATACTGTATGAACCTGTCATAAACGGTGGAAGGTCTTACGGGTGTGGAACAACACGAGGGCGAGTGATTCATGACACAGTGTTGATTTTCAGTGAGCTAACCCTTGAAGCTGTAAATAAAGTTTTTTATAACTGGATTCACAGAAATCATACATGGAAACACTGTTTTTGTCTTGTTTTCTAGTAAAAAATATCAAAACCTTCTTGAATCAAGGCACTTTTACTTGACAGGTGAAATGAAGGTTTTAAGTCTTGTTTACAAAAGAAATATCTTTTTTTTTTTTCATTTTAAGCAAAAACTAACAAAAAACAAGATTTAAAATCTTAAGTCATTTTACAGGTCAAGTAAATCCATCTTGATTCAAGATATTTGTACTCGACAACAAGACAGAAATACTAAGAAGATAATGTTTCTGATTTTTACAAATCAGTCAGTGACACAGTGTGTTTATGCAGACATGTATCTGAGTTTATCGCAAGTGCTTGCGTCTCTTTCTCCTCTCTTTCTGCGTCGGGAGTCTCGAACGAATCTCCGCCGAGATCGGCCAGTTTGATGTAGCCCTTACTACCCGATCGCTCCAATCTGGGACAGCTGAACCTGCGCGACTTCTCGTCCAAACACCTGGCGCCCGGATCGGTCAGCGCGTTCAGAGACAGGTGCGAAAGCGCCATCCGCGTCTTCAAGACGTCCGCTTTGGTCTCCAGTGTCGCGTCACAGCTCCTGCGGCGTGAAGATTCGTTCTCCTGCACCTCGCAGTTGTTGAGTTTGATGACGGGGAGCGTGAACGCGTTCACAGACGATGTGACGATGGATCGCGTTTCCCATTCGCGTGACTCCTCGTTCCCTTGATATATGCTGTAAATTGTGTCAGCGAACGACTGGCGCTTCGCAAACAAACTATATTTTCTCGCACAAGACGGGCGTCTATAGTTACGTGGAGATGCGGGTTTATCGCTCTTCGATTGCATGTAGCTGATGAGGCCGTTAAACGGTACGCAGTCTTTCGAGCGCAAACTGTGAATGTCAATAACCGTGGAGTAAATGTCGCGCAGATTGATGATTTTGGTTTTCTTATCACGATCCTCGTGGAGAACCGCGTTGGCGCAGATAAACAGGAAAATCCCGATCCCCATCACTAGCGGTCCGAACACTTTGAGGTTATCCGAGTACAGATAACTCGCGAACAGGCTTTCGAAGAAGCCAGCTGAGGAGTTTGCGCTGTTCTGCTGGTTTGACATCACTAACTCATTATTGCTTGTGAGGTTCTCCTCTTTTATTCGTCGCACGGGTCCGATGAACTGCTCACTGTTTTCTCGGGGCCAGTATCCTAGTACGGCCATCGTGATGCCGATTAGCAGGATAAAAACGCCTAATGCGGCCACCAGCCCAGAAACGGAGAGTAGCTTCACTTTGCCCTTCACCACCACCACGTCGTTCTTGCGCTTCTTCTTGGCTTTCCGCTTCTTCTTGTTCTCGGCGCGGTTCTTGGTTCGCAGCGAATCCTGGCGCCGGGAAATCCTCAGCAGCCCACCGGTGGCGATCATCCTGCCTACTGGGTCACGAGGCTGTCAATCATCCTGTGGGGGCGGGACAAAAAGAAGAACAGAATACACATCACACACAAACTGTGCTGTTCTATACAAACTTTAGTTGCTTAGTCTAATAAAAGTTACAGTTAAGTGCCACTTTCTGTTCAAGGTACGTACTGCGTTTAATGTTGTTGGGTCTTTATATGTGACCCCGGAGCACAAAGCCAGTCATAAGGGTCATTTTCAGTTTTTAAACTGAGATTTATACATCATAGAAATAAGCTTTCCATTGATGTATGGTTTCTTAGGAAATGACAATATTTGGCTTGAGGTACAACTATTTGAAAATCTAGAATCTTAGGGTGCAAAAACAGTGAAATACTGGAAAAACAGCCTTTAAAGTTGTTTGCAAAATGAATTTCATAAATTGTCATTAAATAACAAAATAATACATAAACTGCTTTCCACATTCATATAGAGGCCTAGATTCTTACTGGATGCAAACTAGTGACTCGTGTTGTTATTAATATTACTTTTTAATATTAGCTTAAAAACTGAACTGAAAAATAACTTCGAGCTCCCTTATATCCCTTGAGATTCAAAAGAGCAACGTCTTCTGGCAACTTCCAGCCAACACATTATGAAGCAAAGTTGACTTATTTTTGTTCAATGTGTTGCTTTTTCAATTACGATCTTTTACTAACACTAAATTTGTTTTCGTGAACACATGCCATCATTCTCATTTGTTTGTCATATTCAGATGATTCCAGCAAATGATCATCAATGATGGAAGCAGATGCTTCGTGCAGACAGATGGATATAAAAACACTCGACATCTGAAATTGCAGATATAACAGATTTCCTGTTCCTGACAGCCTGAGGGGGATATCACTGGATTTGTTCTGTTTCTCTCTAATATCTCAGCATCACCAGCACCCTCGCTCTCATAAATCCATCCCATTTCAATTTAACATCATCTTTAAATTCTCAGATTTCAAATGCACTGCCTCACAAACCTGCTTACTCATTCCAATCAAATAATCAATTACAGAGGCAGATGACATTGCCTAATTGCACTGACTAATGTATAATTCACCTTTGCCAGCGGGATTTCAATTTGCCTAATCCCTCGAAATCATGTGTGCCATACAGTGATGTTTGCATGAATAATTCATGGCATGAAAAGTCTTCAGCAAAACCGTCATGACACACGGCTGTTGGAAATGTCAGCGTCTAGGAATGACAGACGAGAGTCAGACCCCCTTCAGAGAACATCAATAAGGGCCGACGGGGGTCATGACACTTCACAGAGACTTTCAACATCTCCAAACCCCAGCAAAATGACAATAATAAAAAAAAACTACACATGAAAACAAATCAGCCACATTAAATACAGAGAACTGCATTTTAACAGAACACAGAACATTCCAACAACCATTTACAGTAGCAACGCTCAAAATGCCTTAGCGACTGCATAGCAACCCCCTGGAAACCACCCCGAACATTCCAACAACCATT
>JAUMHQ010000046.1:15981038-15994023 GCA_032361165.1 Enteromius paludinosus
TAACAGGCAGTAGTCACAATCACCAGCGAACAGATATGCAGTAGACAAACCGTGAGAATAGTCCAATAACAGGCAAAAGTCACTGAGGCAGGCGGTAAGAATCAGAGTCAAAATAAACAATCCAAGGTCATACATGGGAAGACAATCACAGGGAAAAACGCTCTGTAATACCGCCATAATACTTTGCGATGATATGAACAAAGTCCGGGCATTATATAGGGAACATAATGACAAACACCTGGCGCGAATCAGTCAAGGTACGTGGTCTAAAAGTGTCAGGGAAGAAACCTAGTATTCCGGCGAAGGTTCCCACTGCTGGCGGTCGGAGAGGGCCACAGAGGGACTCGTTGTGACAGAGCCCCCCCCTGCGAGGGGCTCCCGAAGCAAGCCGTTCTTTGATGTCAAGGCCTCCCACTGGGGCGAGGGGACGGCTTGTCCGGGTACTCCTGATGAAAGGTGGCATTTAACATGGGATCCAGGATGTCATTGGACACCACCCAGGATCTCTCCTCCGGTCCGTACCCCTACCAGTCTACTAGGTACTGGAGAGTTCTGCCTCGACGTCGATAGTCCAGGATTTGCCTGACCTGGTAGATGTCCTCGTTCTCAGGCACAAGGGAAGGGGCCTCCGTTGTGGTCACCTCGTCCTGGTCCCCCTCTCCTGTTGGCTAAGCAGTGGGCTTAAACAAAGAGATATGAAAAGTGAGTGAGATTCTGTAATTAGCTGGTAGCTCTAAACGGAATGATACAGGTGTAATTTGCTTAATGCTTCTGAATGTACCCACGTACCTCAGGCTTAATTTCTTGCAAGGCAGGAAGAGCGAGTAAGTTCCTGATTAAGCTTTTCGACTTGCCCATTGGACTGAGGATGGTATCCAGAAGTTAAGCTAAAATTAATGTTGAGATGGGCACAGATGGCCTTCCAGACCTGGGAGATGAATTGGGGGCTGCGGTCAGAAACAGTGTCTTCTGGTAAGCCGTACAAGCAGAAGACCTGATTAACTAGGGTGAGAGCTGTCTTCCAGGTGGTGGATAACTTGGGTAAAGGGATGAGACGTGGGACCATGGTCTCTGTGGGATGGGTAAAGGCTGAAACAACCCGGCGGGACGTTGGTGGGAAGATTTTAACATGTTGCATGTGACACAGTTCTTGACAAAGGAGGTTAAGTCTTGAGACATGGTAGACCACCAGAAGCGATTAGACACTAACTTCATAGTGGCTTGGATGCCCAGCTGACCTGCGCTGGGGTTATCATGGATAAGCTGTAGTAGGCAAGCACTGAGGGTCTCAGGAACATAGGTACGTTCAGGGGGACAATCCGGGTGATGGAGGGCGTTGGTCTGGGCTTCCGTGATTTCTGACATGATATCCCACTGTACCGGGGCTACAATGATGAAGGTGAGGATGTGGGGTGCAAGCTCTTTCTCTTGTATCTGCTGATCGTATCGTCTTGATAAAGCATCTGCTTTCCTGTTCTTCAACCTGGGGCGGTAAGTGATCGCGAATCTGAAACGAGAAAAAAAGAGCGACCAACGTGCTTGACGGGCATTAAGACATTTGGCGGTTCTCAGATATTCAAGGTTGCGGTGGTCAGTGAAAACTACGAAGGGAGTGGCAGCCCCCTCCAACCAATGTCGCCATTCCTCTAAAGCTGCCTTCATAGCTAGGAGTTCTCTGTGACCCACGTCGTAGTTGCGCTCTGCGGAGTTTAATTTCCTTGAATAAAAGGCGCAGGGGTAAAGTTTGGCCGGTTCGCCCTGGCAGTGAGATAGAATAGCTCCAATCCCTGTGCTGCAGGTATCCACCTCGACGAAAAACTGACGGTTGGGGTCTGGGTGCTGAGGTGAAGAGTCTCTTGAGCTCTAGAAAGGCCTGTTCGCACTCAGAAGTCCATTGCAGCCGAGGGGATTTCTGACGGGTGAGAGACGTGAATGAAGCGATGACCTGGCTGAAACCACGTATGAACCTTCTATAAAAGTTGGCGAAGCTCAAAAACCGCTGAAGGTCCTTGATGGTTTGGGGTCTGGGCCAATTTTCTACTTCTGCCACCTTGTCATTGTCCAAAGTGATACCATCTCCACTGATTATATAGCTTGCAGCACGAAACCTTTACATATTCCCGAGGGTACTGTCATATTTTTCTGAAAGCTTTGTGCAGGGATGAGCAGTAGAGGGCGCTGGTGGTAGAGCCGGGGCGGCTGCCGCTGCTGGTGCTGCCTGTGGGCTGGGCTGGTGGTCTGCTGTGGTGAGTGCCTGCATTGGGCGAAAGAGCTCCTCTGTCAAGGCCGTGAGTTTGTCCAACTGGTGATGATGAGCAACGAGTACTGAAGCTTGCCGGGAAACTTCGGATACGACACTAAGCACGGCCGCTGGATCCTGTGGCGGCAAAGTATTCTGTAACATTAAGTTAGAGTCATGCGGATCCATTTGCAGCCGTTTATTCTACAGAAGTAACAGGCAGTAGTCACAATCACCAGCGAACAGATATGCAGTAGACAAACCGTGAGAATAGTCCAATAACAGGCAAATCACTGAGAAAGGCGTCAAGAAATCATAGTGTAAATAAACAATCCAATGTCATACACGGGAAGACAATCACAGGGAAAAACGCTTGGTATTACCTCCATAGGACGATAATACTTCGAGATGATATGAACAAAGTCTGGGCATTATGTAGGGGACATAATGACAAATACCTGGTGTGAATCAGCCAAGATACGTGGTCTAAAAGTGTCTGGGTAGGAACCTAGTATTCCGGGGGAAGGTTCCCCCTGCTGGCGGTCGGAGAATGCCACAGAGGCGCTCGTTGTGACACTAACTAACATACTAAAACATTATAAAAACATAACAATAAAAAAACATGTTTAAAAAAGTTATCTTTTTTGGTAAAAAACATTCTCTCAAACACACAAACACAGACAAACACTTACACACACACACACACATTCAAACACACTACACACCTGTTTTAACAATGTCCATGTGGTTAAATTTAGTATTAGTAAATATATCATCAATCTATCTAGGTACCAATCTTTTTGTGCATAATTTACAAACATGTATTTATTTATTTACATATTCATATATTTTAAATCACATTGACCTGTTAGTGTTAATTAACAAAAATATTAAATTTGTTGTTGACAGTGCATTGAACAAAATAATTTCCTTTGTTAATTTTTTAATGATTTCGTTACAAATATTTATTTTAATGCTAAATAATTTGGCATTTTATTATATATATATATATATATATATATATATATATACAGTGTATATAATATTAAGTTTTGTTGAAATTAAAAATCAACAAGAAGTGTTGTGTATAATTAGTTCGTATATTAATGTATTGAACTTACAAATAAAACCTTTGTAAAGGGTTGCCAAAATGTGTTTTTAACTTTTTACAATAAATTCTACAGTAAAATGTGTTACACTGAAATTAATTTTCTAAATTTACTGCATATAAATAAAACATAATATAATAATATAAATAAAGAGTTAATAAAATTAATAAATAAACAATTTGACAGTATTTGTATAGAGTAAAATTACACACAGTGTGATTTTAAACCATTTATTTTTTACTGTTTATGATAAGGGTATATAAAGTAAAAAGGACAACACTACTTTAAAAATACAAAAAAAAATGCTATAGTATCTCACAGATTATATAAGAACATGTTACAATGCTTAAATAATGTGAATCCAGTTATTGTTAACTAATGCATTAACAAATGAGCCGTTATTATAAAGTATGGGGTCATGTGACATACAGCGGGGCGTTAGGGTCATTAGCACAAACTCCTGTCTCTCGTCCAATCAGATGCTGAGCTTGTTGAGGTGCTAATAAACCACTGGCCTTCATCAGACGCAGCACTAATTGGGCCGAATGCACTATTGTGAAGGAGGAGAAGCTCTACAAACACACTCTAATTATTCCACAGACAGGACGAGCTCGTTAAGAGCTACTGTAATACAACAACATATCACAGAGATAAACATATAAAGTGCTCTTATTTCATCAAAAGATCTCATTTCTCATTTAATAACGCTGTTCAGGAGCCGGAGAAGAAACTGTGATGGTGTGTGATGTTTTTATAGACTATTATAGGCTTATTAAAGTGATGGATCGTACAACAGTTTATCCAGGATCAGGATTTCTTCATCAGATCTGGAGAAATGTGTCTCTGCATCAGTGCCTCAGTAATGGATGTGAATGGGTGCCGTCAGAACTAGAGACAAAAACATCACAATAATCCACAGCACTCCATCAGTTAACATCTGGAGAAGACAAAAGATCAAACTAATCCAGCATTGATGATTTGAGACTATAATCCATAATAACTCTTCCTCCAGTGGAGTGCTGCGGATTAGTGTGATTTTTTTCACAATGGTTTTTTTCAGCTGACTTTGATATCTTCCTTAGTCTCTGTCTCTCTTGTTCAGTTCAGGTGTTTGTGTGTGTGTGTGTGTGTGTGTGTGTGTGTGTGTGTGTGTGTGTGTCAAAAGGTCAGGCGTCTCATGGAGGTTGGAGAAGTGGTGTGAGGTCAGAGCTCCAGGTTTAACAGGGATTGTGACCCATTTTATCACGTGTGTGTGTGTGTATGTGTGTGTGTGTGTGAGAGAGAGAGAGTGTCTGTAATGGTGAATCAGTGTGCGTTGAATTTGGCAGCAGCCTGATTGAAACAGATATAGATTAATTAGCAATGCTAATTAAGATGAATTAAGCTGCTCCCTTAATGAAGTGGCTGCTCTTTAATCAATTGCCGTCACTGCTCTGATTTAAACGTGTTGATAAACACATTAATGTATTCCATATGTCTGATAAACACCGCCGTGTGTGAGACTCTCTGAACACGTTCATCACGGATCTGAACACGCAATAATCCCGTGATGACCCGTGTTCATACGCCACAAAACCACACTTATCTGCTGCTGCTGACAGAAAAAGGCTTAGGGACATTGGGATTTTTATTCTATTTATTTATTCATTATTTAATATTATTTAAATAGAGCAAAAGAAGAATTATAGTTAAATTATAAAACAATTGACTTGTTATTAACAACAAAAATAAAACAATACATTTAATAAATATGTGTAATACATAAAAATGTAAAATACATAACTATTTATTTTATGAAATATTTATTAAAAATAAGATCAACCTTTAATGTTAAGTTTATTTGTAGTGCTTTTAACAATACAAATGATTGAAAACACTGTGCTTTCTACATTAGATTTAGTAGTAGCAGCTCATCAGTGGTCACGTTGTAGCAGAAACGTACAGTAAAGTATCATGGAACACGGTTCAGTTATGTGTCATTCACAGTAACTCACCGGACTGACAGTGACTCTGTTTCCAGGTCTGAAGTGATTTGTTTGTGGTCCTCAGGCTCTGCGTTTATGATGGTGAACTCCACGGCTCGGTTCACGGGTCAGAAGGCTTTGCTCTTCACGCCGCAGCTGAAGGAGAACGACACGCACTGCGTAATTTTCCAGTATTACGTGGCTGGACGAGAAGGAGGACGGCCTGGGCACCTGAACGTCTACATCAAGGAGAACAACAGCCCGATGGGTTTACCTGTGTGGAACACGTCTGGACCGGCCGGACGCAGCTGGAACCAGGTGGAGCTGGCCATCAGCACATACTGGCCCAACTTCTACCAGGTCAGAGTCACTCACACATACACTGCTAAAAACAGCAGCTGTGGTTGCCAGACTTTTACTGTAAAACAACAAAAAAAGATTCACAGGGAATTCTGGGAATGTCAATTTATGGTTATTTATGGTTAAGGGTTAAAAAAATATTGCTTGGCCACTATAAAAGGCAATAGAAGTCCTCACAATTCATGTGTGTGTGTGTTCAGACCCATGTTATTTTCTGTCTTTCTCTCACCTGACCCTCAATTTCAGGTGAATATAATGAAAATCTGGCCTTCCGTTAGAGTGAAAGAGAATCACATTTTCTGCTCCTGTAGAGCTTCATTTTCACATGTGCTGAAGAGAGAGAGACGGATCTGATTTCACACATGCTGGTCATTAGCGAGCGGCTCTCATGGGCGCTGACGGAGCCCCGTGTTAATTGGTGGAACGAGCCCTGGTGACCCGGCGCAGGAGAAGCGTGTTTGGGTAAATTACTACATTAGAGCGGTGCTGAGGAGCGGGGGAGCGAGGTGATGACCAGACCCGGCCTGATTAGGAGAAATAACACCAGAACCTGCCATACGTGATCATGACGTCTCCAGGAGAAGATTCAGAATCCAGATCCATGCTTCTGACACATTATTCATGCTTTACTGAACTCTAGATTGCATTAAATTAATAAAAGATTTACTCTAATGGTGTTTCAAACCTTTAGTGGTCACAGCTTTTAAAAGACACCTAATATTATTGAATTGACTGATCGGAAGATCAGATGAGAACAAAACTTGAACTGAACTGATCTGAGTAATGACTCTGAAATTACATTTTCTCAATTTTTTGTTATTATGGACACTGTTATTGATCTATTAAGCACTCTACGTATAAGCTACATTCAAAAAAGCCATATATAGATATATATATATATCTTGAAATATCTTGAAAAATAGATTATGCCTTCTGTACAGTATATTTCAATAGGAATTTCAACTAAATGTAACTACTGTACATGAATATAGATACATAATTTAGCCTCAGTGTTTAAAATGTATATTTAACATATAAATGATAGATTATATTATTATATATTTTGTAGCACTTTGAGTGCCTAGAAAATGCTATATAAATGTATTATTATTTTATGAATATAATTCAATTTGCCATACGGGCTTCTGTAGTGGAAATGTTAACATGTTTGAGTATGGTTTTATTTATTCATTTATTAGTAATAATACAAATTAAATCATAAAAACAGAATTCAGTTTGTTTTAATATTCCCATGCAAATAGTATTAGCTTCGTTTTTAATTATTATTATTACTATTTTTATGCAAGTTTTGTTTAGTAATCACATGTTAACGTGAGAAATAAAGCTGCTCAAGCAGCAGACGTCTATCTAACGCCGATCTGACATGAAATTCTTCATTCACGCACATGTAGCACTCAGAATAACACACGGCCAGTGTGTAGTGAGTACCGCGGTAAACCCAGACTGCTCGTCTGTGGTTTTAACCCCAGCAGCCTAAAATATGTTTGTTCACTGGTGTTCATGAAAACATCCAGCACATTTGTCAGCGGGACGCGCCCACACACACACATTCCGGCTTTGGGAGCGGTTGAACATGCTCATATCTGACATCAATGAGTATAACGGGTCATTTGCTGGCGTCTGCGTTTCCTTTCTATTCTTAGAGATGTTTCCATCGCGTCTGCGTTTAGGAATGATCTCAAATGTTGCTCGATTAGTTGGACTGGATGATGTTTGATCTCTAACTAGCGTGTGTTATTACGCCTCTTGAAAGGATTCCACACGCATCGCTCTGTGTGATAAGAATAGAGCCAATGTGTATCTAATTAGCGATGTCGGGATAATTACAGGTCGCTTTAATTGCACCGTATCGTAAGTGATCGTCAAAATGAAACCACCTGTTGCTTCGGACGTTATTTTGTAATTACAGGCTCGATTTGATGTTTTTCTTACTAGAAAGACACGACTGAAGCCGCCGTGCTAATTGGTGTGATCAGGTCAGCGATCAAACCTTTAATTGATTGTGACATGCATTTCATTTTTATGTGTTTGTCCAGATGTCCTCGTGAGTGTCTTTGACTCCGCAGCTCTACAGGTTAGCTCAGACTTCAGAACCGAGATGCTAATTATAATTCCAGTCTAATGTCATTAGTGTGATGAGAAGTTGGTCGGCTTCTCGACACTCTTGCTGGGAAAAAGCGAAGCTTCATCTGAGTGTTTGCGGGGGCCGCTGTGTGTCGAGCTGGAGTCAGGAGATGCTGTTATTTTAATGCTTAAAGAGTCAGTCGCCTTTATTTCTATAGCTCCTAATACAGTACAGATTATAGAAGTTGTTAGAATAGGACGAGAGAAAAACAGCACCCTGAGCTTTCACAGTCTGTTTATGAGACAAGACTAAGATGATAATGATGAAGACACATCTGAGCAGTGGGACGGAGCTCATCTCTCTTCTCATTATTTTAATCCCCTCTTTTTGAATAACTTGATTTGTTTCGTCTCATCTCATTCTCTACTTCTCTCATTTCATCTCGTCTCATTCTGTACATCATGTATTCATCTAATCTCCTAAACCCTTGTCTCATCTGATCTAACCTCTTCTCATCTAGTCTTTTCTTCTGTTACATTATCACTTATCGTTTCTCGTCTTGTCTTAACTGGTCTGTTCTCCCATTCTCTGTTCTGGTCTCATCTCAGCCCTCATTTAGTCACAGGGTTAAATAGATGCAGTGTGTGTGTGTGTGTGTGTGTAGAGAGAGAGAAAGAGAGTGTGTTGGCAGTGCTGTGTAATATAATGGTCTGTCTGGAGAACCGCACCCAGTTCCTGAAGAAGCCATTCATTCCGGTTCCTCATCTGTGCTCGTGTCCTTCAGGGGAATCCTATCCACTCTGGTTGGACAGTCAAACACCAGCTTCTCTGTTTGTTTGTTTGGGGATGGCAGTGACTGCTGGTCAATTAAAAAACATTTTTATCCACATTTAAAGGACTGAGGAAGAAGTGACATGTGACCAGGTATGGTTTCCCATACTAGGAATTAGTGCTCTGCATTTAACCCATCCAAGTGCACACACACAGCAGTGAGAAGAGAACAACCTCACACACACACACCGTGAACACACACGGAGCAGTAGGCAGCCCCTAGGCCACGACTGCCCCTACTATATTTAATTATAGTTCAGTCACTTAAAATGAAAGAATGTCATTTACTTTGGGGAGAGTAAAAGACAACCGAATTATACATTTTGTTTAATAGTCCGTATGATTTTGCTATATATTCCGTTTCATCTAAGGATTAGTTTATGTGATGAACAGATACATATACGAATTCTCAGATTTATTTTTTATTATTCTGTATATTTAAATGGTGATGTCAAGATCAGGGTTGCCAGGTTTTCACAACAAAACCCTCCCAACTGCAACTCAAAACGGTTTTCGGTGGTTTATCGAACTGTTCGGTTCGGCACACCCACGTGAACTGGGATATTTCAGTAGCCTATTTGAGTCATTAAACTATCATTTTAATTAAAATTGGCATTTTCTGTGTATTAAGTGCATAGACAATCAGGCGATGGTCAGAAATTCTCAAGACTAGTGATGTGTCGTTCTTGAAAGATTCGTTCATTTTGAACGAATCTTTGATGTGACTCGGGAAGAATGAGTCGTCTCGTGGGAGTGATTTGTTCAGTCGCGCACGGCTCAGGCTGCATTTCAGCAGCAAAATTATTCCAGAACTTGACGACGCGAGTAAGCGCCACCACTTAGTGATACAGTTTGTTATTGTTGTTTGTTCTGATGGTGTATCTAGAAAACATAAGTATTTTCTTGTTGCTGTCGATATTTATTTGAATAATGTTCATGTTTATATTTCAGTTTATACTGCACTTTTTATATTGTCCGTTTTTGAAAGAGGGCAAAAATAAGTGTTTTTGAAAATAAATGTGGTGTTTTGACTTAATCTGTACCTTTTTTACATTTAATATTGTCTCTGTACCTTGATAACTTGAAATAGAAAGGGCAAATGACCTCCCGCTATGTTAGAGCTCACATGCAGTACTGTAGAGCAATACTGATGTAGCGATACCGAACCGTTACCGTGGCCAGAAAAGCGTGATACAAACCGAATCGTGGGCTCGCTGTACCGTTGCATCCCTACATTTTACAAAAACACTGTGTTCCACAGAAGAAAGAAAGTCATACAAGTATGAAACGTCATGAGAGAGAGTGAATAATAACTGTATAATTAAAAATTTGTTCTAGAATTAATTAGTTTCCATCTTTAAATTGTATTACCGAAATATGTTTCTTTTGGCAATAAAAATAGCATTGAAGAGGCTGACCTGGCATTAAAAACTAACATTTTGTGTGAGTTTGTCCTTTAAAACGATTTTACACTTTTTTGGCTACAGCAGCTGATCTCAACTATATTTCACTGTATAATACGTTTGTTCTGCTTTATCACATCATATTCATGGTCAACAGCTGGCGCGGGTCAGTGTGACCGTGACGTTGCCCTGCGCCAGAGAACCGGCTCAAGGGACGCCTGTCAAATCACCCACCAAAAATGCATCATAATAGAAACCTTAGCAAAGAGCATGCATCCCAGAATCCTTCACTCGGCGCTCTTTAGCCCTGACCCCCAGAGTCTGGCTGTCGAGTTGAATTGTTTGGCTGTATAAACGGAGCAGATTTAACACATGCTGCCACAGCACCTCACCGATAGAGCCGTGATTTACCGCGCCTATAAATGCCGCCATCTGACAGACAGCCGATTCACCGTGAGCACCCTTGGAGCCCGCTCCCCTTACGCCACTGATTTAACAAGTTTGGTGCGATAGCTAAAGCCAAATGGTGTTTTAATGAGCAGTAATGACCAATGCGAATGGTGCTTTCCTCATCTTTGTGTTACGCCTCACCTTCTCGAACCCTGTGGGACACCTGCGTCTGGCATTTTGAGAGCGTGCCCATTTATCACTGTGCTTATGAGCTTTCTCTTTCCTCCGCAGATCGTCTTTGAAGCGGTGACCTCCGGGCAGCGTGGCATGCTGGCCATCAAGGACGTCGTCCTCCAGGGCCATCAGTGCAGTAAGACCCGTCTCCGTCGTAAAAACACCCTCATCGCCCGCGCCTTGGCCTTTTCCTGCCATCCTCCAAATATCAATATCGTCTGTCTTTCTCCAGGCATTGAAGTCGAGCCATAAAAGAGAGTGTAATAAAGAAAACAAAAGACAGAACAGAGCAGGGAAGAAGACGATAAAGCTTTCATGTTGTGCTGGAGCGATATCAGGGTGTAAAAGAGACGCCGTTAGCAGGATGAATGGAGGAGGCTGGAAGGGGTCAAGTGGGATTCTGCTGTCTACATACAGTAGGCAGCACACTTACAAGGCAGCTTTTGTTTGAACTGTTACGGAACCTTGATTTTAATAGATTTGTCCAGTGTTTGACTGCATCAAAGTGTTGCACGATCCTTAAGAAATCATTCTATAGAAATGTGTTAAATCAGTATATTATTATTATTATTTCTGAAGGATCGCGTGGCACTGAAGACTGGAGTAATGACGCTGAAAATTCAGATATGATCACAAAAATAAATGAGTTTAACAGATATTTACATAGACAACCGCTGTTTTAAACTGTAATAATATTGAACAATTTTTCTGTATTTTTGTATTATATAAATGCAGACTCTAAACTCATGCATATACATATACATGCATTTTTTATTATTAAATTAAATGTACATTTTCTGCTGAAATTTTAACATTGCTTCACAGTAATAAATTACATTTTAAGATATGTAATAAATAAGAGTAAACAGTTGTTTTTTTTTTAAATATATCCGCTTCAGTTACTCTTTTACCCGCTTTATTTATGACTAATTTGCTGCTACCATTGTGTAAATAATAATTCTTTTAACGTTTTCTTCCTAAAAATCCACCTGAGATACATACTGTAGTGCATATTATCTAAATATATAAATAATGCAGTTTAAAGCAGACATGTGCAGATGCTTATGAATGTGAGCGAAACAGCAGTGTTTGATTGGATTATCCTCGTTCTAACTGTTTATTGTTCAGTGATTGTGAATAGAACACAGATTATAGATCGGTGAAGCAGATATCCAATCCTTTATAGCAGATTAAACAGGATTACTTAGAGCTCAGCTGCATTTACTGAGAAAGTTTGCGTTCTGAATGATGCACTACTGTGTAAAAAGCAGTATGAATCCAGGCACAAAGTGGAGATAGAAAACATCAGGAATATCCAGGTCGAAAATCATTTCCGCAGTGTAAATAAAAAAAAAAAAAAAAATGTGAACGTCCCCTCTCAACAAGCTATTTGCACTCAGTTTAAATCAACACCGGCTGATATTTAATGTGCATTATAGAATATACAGCATATGAATTATGCAGAATGTTACAGTATTTGATTCTGAGCATCCTCTCAGAGGTCGCAAATCACACATCAGTTTCATTTACTGTAACCTTTTAATGGTCACGTCTTTTAAAAGACACATACTGTAGTGTATAGTATCATTATTGATTTGACCGATCAGATGGAAGAGTATAGTAAAGAAATAAGGCTGCTGAGATACTGAAGAGCGTGAGGAAGAATGGAGACGGCACTGATTGAATTAGCGCTGTTTTTGTGGATCAATTCAAGGTCACGGCGGCCTGCGAGAAAACCCAGTCAAATATCAGACGTCATAACCTGATATAAATGAGCTTTCATCTCACAGATGCGTTTGGTTTTAAATGCATATTGACCCAGATATGAGTGCGCTTTGTTGTAGAGACTAATGAGAACACACTGGCCTCCGCTTGCTCTTAAATCAATAAGAGTTAAGGTTCGAGTTTTAGGGGACTATTATTAGCTGAGCGCAGATTAAATGAGAACCAATAATGATTTTTGTGTAACGCTCGTTCTGAAAAACAACGAGGTTGAAAGGGTGATATTGATATCAGTAATAAAACATCTTGAAATACTCACACAGCTGAAGAGATTGTGAACTCTAATGAATGAATCAGTAAGTGTGTGTTATTTACAATAAAACAGAGCCATAGATGAATGAGAAGAGCAGCTCAAGGTTTGACTTGAGGACTTTTGCACGTTTGGATGATCTGAGCAGAGCTTGAGACCTCATCTGCAAACCTTTCAGCTTTATTATCGTCATTTAGACCTCTAATACTGTATATCAATATTCTCTGAATATTTGGACACTGTATATCAACTTTATTATTGCAGTTATAACTTTATTCTTACCTACATATATATATATATATATATATATATAATATTTAGACTTTGTTCTCGTACA
>JAUMHQ010000046.1:16028929-16044804 GCA_032361165.1 Enteromius paludinosus
ATGTAACGCAAGTAACTAGCTCGGGAAAATTGTAATAATATTACTATTTTAAGACAAGTAATGCCTTACACTACTAGCTACTGAAAAAAGTAATATTATTACAGTAACGTGTTACATTGTAACGCGTTACACCCAACACTGCACACAATGATCAGCGACAGTAAACACACAGACCGGTCCTCAAATACACCAGGAACTAATGGGCAGGGTGTGGAGGAGACTGATGTTCATAATAAGAGTCCTGAACAGTGAACAACAATGAACACAGTCCGGGCTGGAGTGGGTAACTCCAGTGAAGCTCATGACAGTAGGAATGTCTGAGTTCATGTGTTTAGGTGCTTAATTGTTTTTTCTCTCAATTGAATTATTTCAGGTCTTGAAATTGCGTTCATCATATCGACTGATGTGTTTACATGAAGTTTTTCAAGGTTAATTCTGGATTATTTGGGTGCATGTAGAGGAGCTCAGAATGAGGCTGCATTTCCCAAGAAAACTAGCCGATGTACTGTATCCATAAATCATGATGCATTTAATGGAGGAGTGAATGGCTTAATATCAAGTACTGCATTCTAAGAAATTGATCAAAATTAAGTGAGTTTATGCTTAAAACCAGAAAAATGTTTGACAGGCAAGTCAGAAAAATACATTTGTTTTTCCTTTGAACTTAATTTGGATGCACCTATCAGACAGCAACGTCATCTTAAGTCCTTTTGTTTCTCCAATAAATGCATTTTGATATAGGGAAATTCAGATGTTTGTGCTGGAAAGCTAGACCAAATACTGCATAATGAAATCACTTTTGCGGTGTTGAATGATCATTTCGGAGTCTGTGGGAGGGACAGACAGCGATTGAGAGTCATGATGGCGTGGAGTGGCTCTCAATGAGGAAGGTAATTGTGGGTAAGAAAGAGAGCGAAGGTGAAGAGAGTCCCTCCGGACGCCTCGACCTCGACCCATATCTTCAGAAACACACAGAAGAGGCCGTCAGGGAACAGGTGCCGCTCACGAAGCACTCAGAGTATTAGAGCCACGATTCACAAAGGCTTCTGAGTGTCTCGCTTTGACTTAAAAGGGTCATCGGATGCCCATTTCTCACAAGTTTCTGTGATCCTTTGGGGTCTCAATGCAAAGTCAATAACAGACTTTGGTTAAAATTTCTCAATGTTAGTGTAAAACACCATTTTACCCTGTCAGAAACAGCTCTGTTCACAGCAAGCCATTTCGGTGCATGTTGCTTTACATGCTAATGAGCTCTGCTGACCCCGCCCCTTTCTTCCATAGGGTGCTCTGCAAAACATGGTTCTCTTCTAGTATAAATATCTAAACGTTCTTAAATCAAGATGCATTACCTTGACAGGCAAAAAAAAATCTCAAATAATTATCACAAACATAAACACATTTACAGTAGCTAGATCGGGGCTGCATTCCCTTCAAAAACAAAGTATAACCAAAGAGCAGCTAAGAATCTGAGAATGGCTTGATTTGGTTATTTATCAGGATTTGGTGGTTGCCAACATTCACTTCAGTTCAAACAGCAAGTAAAAGTGAATCTAGCATCCGATGACCTCTTTAATGCATCGCTCTCTCTCGCTGTGCTTTTAAAGAAATCACGTCGCTCAGACTGACAGTGGTGCTGCTGTAAAAGGCAGAGGAAGAGCTGGCGGCTGTAATTGATGTCCTAATTGACTGGGGATCTGTGTTTTAGCCTCCTGATGGATGCGGACAGGCACTTACCAAGACGGCCCTCGTGTCTGTCTATTCAAGAGCTGTAATTCATTAAATCAGGCTTTTCAGCGCCATCAGGATCTGCTGCTAAATGCACATTTGTGTTTGTTTTTCTTTATAATAGCAGAACGAGCGTTTGTTTATGTTGTTGTGAGTCTCGTTCTGCAGGTCAAAGGTCGTTCTTAGGCTCTAATGGACGGTGTTTAAATGCCATCATACGCTGTAAGACAAGCTGAAGAAAAGCACTCAAGACTTGCTGGGAAATAGTTGCTGAGATGCTCAGGGCTGTTTTGAAAAAAAAAAAATCCTCTTCCCAATGAGTGTTTGTGTCCAATTTTCCAGTCAAAGCATGTACAATTCCAACAATTGACTGCATAATATATTCAGCCTATTGTTCTGATAATGTTTATATCCGTAAAACACATGAACAAACCTGCCAGTGCAGACAGATAAAATACACGTGCACTAAAGAGACTCTAAATAGTGCGTGCAGTTTTGTTTCTCATGGAAATTTTCATTTTTTTCATGCATTTTTTAAGTATTTTGTGGGAAATGAATGAATGAATTCAAATGAATAAATATCTCTTTTTGCAGGTGGTATGTGCGATTTCTGGAATATTCCTGGAATGTTAAGGTTAGGCAGTTGCTAGGGCGTTGCTACATTGTTTCACAGGTTATGGAGGTTGCTAGTGTGTTGCTAGGTTGTTCTGGATGCCTGTTCTGGTTGTTCTTGGGGGCTAGGGTGCTGTTAGGGCATTGTTAGATTGTTGCAATGTCCTGAGTGGTTACTGTTGTAGTTCTAGGTGGTTGCTGGGCTGTTTGGAGAGACCTAAAGGATGGTGGTAATTTTACCAGATGTGGTTTGAAAGCTCTAGCAGGAGTTTGTGTCTTTTGAAACGCTGTTTATGTGCAATAACATTATGCTGGCTTTGATAAACTGACAGAACTAGAGAACACAGTAGTCGGCATATTAAAAAGAACAGCAGTAATAAAGCAGAGCATGGTGCTTTGTTGCTGGTGTTTGTGTAGCTGAAGACTGATGTCAGACGTTAGTTTGATTACAGGCGCTAAAGCGAGTCATGCTCCAGGTGCTCATACTGAACACTCACATACAGCATTCGGCTGAAATGCACTTTTAATGCCACAGCTGCTTAGCAGGCATAGCTAATATATCAGCATATACATCACTGGAGTCATGCAGCAGCAGAACCAGTTACTGGACTGTTTTCATTCTGCTGACAAGAGTAAAACGTTATTTACTCTGGTAAAAATCACTGGAGCCACTGGAACGTCATCAGTCAACATCAAAGAAGACTGATACACACAAAACACTTATACTGTCAACAGATTATGAGAAGAATTTAATTATAATAAATAATAAAATATAATAGTAATAACAACAGCATTATGTAATTAATACTAAAATCTTTATAATTATTATTATCATTATTATTTTGTTTTTTTGTAAAAGCTCTGGAAATGTTTTATTATTATTATTATTATTATTGTTATTATCGCTGTTATTGTTGTTACCACAAATAATAATGCTAGTCCCACTATTGTTATCAATTATTATTAGTAGTAGTCGTAGTACTGTAGTAGTGTTGTTACCATTCAAAAAATAATACAAATTATAATTCATACTTAACCTTTCAGTGCTCCACAAAGATTTCCAGAAGTGAGAAAAAAAATAGCATTGTACAGTCCCAGGGAAAGTGCATTTACACAACTAAGCATATAAAATACAAACTTTATTAAGAATATACTTTCCTATTCAAAACCGTTTGTCATGTAAAGATTTTAAGAGATCAGGATCACTTGTATCAGTCATTCAATATTTCTTTCTTAAGCACGTTTAAAAACAGCACATGTTGGTCAATGTAAATAATTATCTCTTCTTATTTCTGTTTTTCAGGAGACAAAAATCGACTGTGTCCGTGTCGCTACCAAAGGTAGACGTTCAAACCTATGCATGCAGACACTGAAAATCTCATCAAGTTTACACATAATGTAATGCATGTAATCAGCATGTACCTTTTAAATATGCAAATAAGAACATTAACCCAGGGTTAATTACTAACCTAGGTTAAAGTAAGAGCTGTGTAAGATGAGAGACGTCATGACCCAGGATTAAAAACTAGCGTGTCTAAAAGTTTAGTTCTGCGAGTTCTGCTTTTGAGTGTCTGTTGTGCAGGTTTTCAGTAACTGCTTGTTTCTTCCCTTTCTTCTGTCTGTCTGTCTCTCTCTCTCTTTGTCTCTCACACACACACTGGTTCTGTCTCTTCTTTCTGCATGCGTGTGGATCTTGTTCTTGCAGCTGCTATCTTGGTGACGCAGCTCACCACTCCTTACGTTCGCATCCCTCCGGCCGCAGGAGACAATCAGCTAACAGGTCTGAAACTCACTCACTCACTTACCTCATATGTGTGTGGATCAATTTAAGAGTCTGTCTCTAACAATCATAGCTGAGACGAAGCGCTGGTGACATTGTTCAAGTTTTTTTTTTTTAGGGTTTTTTTTTCTGAGTAATCAGATCCGCTCTAGGATCAGTGTTATTTTACTTTTGTTCATAATTTTTTGCAATTAATTGCGTCCGAATTTTTGTTTGTTTGTTTGTTTAAGTAATATATGTATGTACTGTGTATATGTGTTATGTATACAAATACTCACATATTTACATTGATTTTCATGTATATATTTATCTCAAAATACATTTAATATATAGTCCTACCATATGTTTCTTAGTTATATACATGCATGTACAGTATGTGTATTTATGTATACGTAATAAACATACACAGTACACACACATACACACAATAAACAAAATCCTTTATTTTGGATGTGATTCATTGATTAAACACTTCACAGCACTAGTTTTTTATTAATATTTTGAAATATTAATACAAAAAATTCCATCTTCATTTTTATTTGATTCTTTTTTTGTACCATGATTTGTATAATGTTAGAATTTTTTAATGTCTCTAAATCATAAAAGTCTCTCAGGCAAACGTTTCTTTAAACCAGGAGTGTCCAAAATGCTTCCCATGAATGAATTTTTGGGTGGCCTGCAGCATGCCTATTAAAATATACTATACATATCACCACAAGATGGAGACGTAAAATGCGAGTAATAACAATTTGATAACTTCTCATTTCTTTTGCGCACAAGAATTTCTGAAGTGGAAGAGCACGACTCATTTGAACCACGCGAGCTCAGAACAAATGCGTTTACTGTCGATCACGTGACTACTAAACAGCGCTGTGAGTTTGGAGCAGAGAACTCCATACAAGCCACAGATTCAGCGGAGATCTAGTTTGAAGACATTCTCATCAACTCTGACTGAAAAAAAAGTTTTTATTTATTTGATATTGATGTGTTAATGGGCATACATTGACGTCATTATAATGGACATTATTAGCATGTTAAATACTGCGTTATTAATACATTAAAAAAGGTAGGCCTATTTACAGTTTTTTATGACCTCAACAAAAATCAAGCTATTGCTACTGTCAGCTCAAACTACTGTCATATAGATAGATAGATAGATATAGATATATAGGCATGTATATGGAGAAGCTCCTACCCCCCACACAGACCTCTCTCATTTGTCATCACAAACTTTCTCATTATCGTGTCATTATTAGACTTATGCGCATGAGCTGCATTTATTGGACTGTGTGTAATGTTCAAGGTTAAAACAAACCCAATACTTGTAAGGTTTGATTATATCAGTGGATAAATGTGGTTCCCCAGACTAAGCTGCAGAGACAAACACATTCACTGACAAACAAAGAGAAAAAAGGCTGGAACCTGAATGAATTAAACGGAAACACAGAGGTGTTCCATTATTTAAGTTAAGTGTTCTGCCCCCATGCCTCAACAGGAAGTGATTTTTTTTAGATCTATACTTTATCTGCTGCTTTATTTTATATGATCAGTGCACACATTCAGTAGTACACTAGCATATATATTTAAACTATAGACAACAGTGAAATGTTATGTTTAAACATGATGAGGCATTATCTAATAAAATATGCATTGATTTGCAGACATTTCCAGAACATAAAACTGAACACTGGATAAAGCCAGGATCAAAATTCTTGTTTAATGTTGCTGACGTATTAGATTTAAAGGCTTTTACTAATGAGATTTTACATTTCTCATTTTAGCAGTCCATAAATTAGAAAATACTGTCAACAGAAAGAAAATAATTTATTTTTAGGAGTAACATGTCGTATAAATCAATGTGAATGATATATAAACAAAAACCCCTCAGTAAAAACCTTCACAATATAGATTGGAATAAAACTCTAAATGTTGGTATGTGTAAGTGCTGCTGATGTGTTAATAAAAACTCACAGCCTTTAAAGATTTGCATTTTTACCTTGTTTTTGAGAGTAATGAGAGTAAAATTTATGTTGCATAAATTAGTGTGAATGATTAATGAACAAACCCCTCAGTAAAAACCTTCAGAATATAGAGAGGAATAAAACTCTAAATTTTGGCGTTTTTACATGTTGCTCAAGTGGAGAAAAAACTCATTTGCCTTCAAATATTTGCAATTTTACCATGTTTTTAGGAATAAATGTTATAAAAATCAATGAGAATGATATTTAAATAAACCCCTCAGTAAAAACGTTCAAAATATAGAGAGGAATAAACCTCTAAGTGTTGTTGTATGTCAGTGTTGCTGAAGTGGAGAAAAAAACTTTTAAAGGTTTATATTCTAACTGAAATATACTGACGCAAATAGATAAATAGTCTTTCATTGCTTTTTTCCCACTAGTCTAAGTGAAGACATAAAAGCAAATAGATCAAAATATCTAAATTGAGCCTTGCATGAAGTTTAGTGTCTTGCCTGAAACAATCTTCTGTATGACCTGTGACCTTTGGTTGATCTCAGGCGCAGCGACGCACAAACCCAACGCTGTGGAGCCTGAGAAACAGACTGACCACACGGTGAAGATCGCCGGTGTCATCGCAGGAATACTGCTCTTCGTCATCATCTTCCTTGGCGTGGTGCTGCTCATGAAAAAACGGTAAGAACCTCAATATACACACACACAAGATGATCTGTTACACTGATTTCACCATGGTTAAGGGTGATGACGCATCAGAAAGTGCAGCTGACCAAAGTTTGGACATATGTGACTCAGTTCATGTTAAAACCTTTCAAAGAGACCTGTCCTTAAATGTGTGAAATAACACTCAAAACATACTGTATTTAGGCTCAAATGAAAGATTTATGCATTTAGATCACATTTAAATTTTCTATTCATTCAGACAAAGTTTTAACATAAACTTTATCTGATGCTTAATATTTCAAACATTTTTGAATTGATCAAATTTCTGTAAAATGAATCGTTAATGTTTCAAGTACACAACTGCAATGTTTATATTTTTATCATCGAATAATTAATCATATTATTAAATCTCATACAATGTAACTGTATACAGTATATCTCGTTTCACACATTGTTATATTTTGAATGTTCATACTTTTTTAACCATGTTTTTACTTGGTTTTAAATTCAGTATTATTGTTTTCACAATAAGCTGATTTATGCATGAGTAAATAGATAGTTTTAAATGCACTGCATTCAGTTTTGGAAAATTAATATGTAGTTTATGATAAAAGTAATCCGAATTCATGAAAATGATCATATGCAATTGAAATGCTGTTTTGTGCCTCACGTCAGAAAAAGAGGACTAAGATGTGAAGCAATCAACATAAATCATAAATTTATGCCTAAATATTTTCTGTATTGTTTGCTTTGTTGTTGTTGTTGGTTTTTTTTTATCTGATTTTCCTAACAGGCTTTCCTTACATTTTACGAATGTTTTACAAAATCCAATCTAGTTGCAATCTAGATGCATCTAATCTAGATGAAGACAAAACTCATGTATTTATTTGTCATGTTTTGATCGGTACATGCATTAGTGTTACATTTCCGTTCATTCATTACCTAGTGAAAAACAAACATAATAAAATGTATTTAAAGTAAATGTACTGTATTTATTCTAAGCATACTATATACTAATACATTTACATATTTTATGTACTACTGTACATAAAATACCCTCCAATTTTACTTTTATGCTATACTAAACTGTCATATTTAAAGTCTTTGTCATTTGTACTTAATGCACTTGAATTGTGCAGAAGTATTGCTAAAGTCCAACCAAAGATGTACTTACAATAGTCTGTTTGACAATGCAGATGTGAAACTATTACAAGTATACTTTAGCTATTAATATCTTGCATTTAAAGGCCAATATTATTCAAAGACCACTTGGGATTTGTATGCAATCCCTGGAAATCGAATAGGAAGAAACTACAGGACAAACTTCAGTCCTGTGACTATTAATCTAACCTGTACATTAATATTAATGAGAAAGGAGCAGATGTCTCCAAACTTTCGTCTCATCCACAGTCAGAGCAGGACTTCATGTTTTTGTGGAAAACTGCAGAGAGCCAATCAGATTGTCTGGAGTTTAACCACAGATATTAATAATAGATTTTCCACCTGACCTTTCATCCGCATTGTCTATGCGACACTGAATTATTAATCGAATTATTTTGATAAGCTTGGTTAAAATGCTGTGTAATGTCCTGATAAAGAGGTGTTCTCGCGGTGACCTTGCATCTCAAAAAGACGAGGGAATCTCAGTAGATCCGTGATTGAGTGAGAAATGAAAGCTCGTCTACACTAGCTGCCGTGGATCAGTTTGGGAAAATATCAAGCTCTGTAATTAAAATTATTGTTTCGTTCGCTGTCACTTTATTCTCTGTAGAGCTGCTTTCTTTTGATTTCATGTCCATTTGTTTATTTAATCAGGGATAATACACATTATTAATAAATTAGATTTTAAAATTAAAATAATATTTCACAATTTTACAGTTTTAATCTAATATATGCAGCCTTGATGAGCAGAAGAAACATCTTTAAAAACCATTTCTTACTGACCCCAAACAGTAGTATATATATATATATATATTAGTGCTGTCAAATGATTAATCATGATTAATTGTATCCAAAATAAAAGTTTTGGAATGCATGATTTATGTATGCGCTGTGTATATTTAAGTATATGTAAATGCACACACATGCATGTAAATATTTTCTAAATATACTGGATACTTTATAAATATACCCAAAACACAAAAACAAAAACTTGCAATTAATTTAAACAGAAAGCTTTTTAAAAACATTTGTGAATAACAACAATAATTTACAGCAGTATTGTTTTTATGGTCAAACACTTTTTCCATCTTTGACCCATATATACAGTATGTGTATATATACATATATATATTTCTCTAAGCCAGTATTTCTTTAGTAATTTATAGTATTTTTGATGTGCTTTTGTCATTTACATTAGTTTTTGTCTTTTTAAAAACATGTCCGTGCAGTTTTTATTATTATTATCTAAACCAAACAATGAACGATTTGCAAAAGGAGTAATTGGAAATGTGTATTTGCGCCAAAATAAATAGAATTGCTCATGATGTTGTTGTGAAGCATGTGATATGTGGTGGTTTACTGTATGTCTAAATGTGTAGTGTTTCTCAACCATTTGCATTGAAATGCTATAAAAACATTAAACTGCCATCTTTTTGGGGGTTGGTTAGTATGTATTAAGAGAGAGAGAGGTTGAGAAGCGCTGCTCTGAAGTCATCTGTTCTGTTTCTGAGTGACATTTGCATTGAGAGACGGCTTTATTCACGCACGCGTGTTCAATAATCTCAAACACCGGATTCACCAAATTTCCCTCCCGGAGAGATGAGCGTTGATCACTCCGCAGACATTTTAATTGAATCCCGTTCAATACGCTTTAATCAAATGAACGAGCGTGATTGAATCTCTCGCATCTATTTGGTTTAATTTGCTGAATTAGATTAGAACGTGAGGAGAACATGTTTAATTCCCCGTTTAAGACCGAGCACACGCTCCGGACGCTGCGTTCGGTCAGTTACAGTCAATGTGTTTTCATATTCCTCTAATTACATCTGGAAAATATTAGGAGATGCACTGAGGAAGGTGAATTAATGTTGGGTTTATTACTAATGTACAGTGTGTTCTAATGTGTCTGTGCTCTGATTGACCTTTCACACATCACATCGTCCTCATAATGACTTATTAATGCACACATGAATGCTCCCAGACAGATTATAGATTCAGAACAGCACTTCCCAGTAAGAAAGAAGTCTCTTCTGCTCACCGTTATTTGATGTGAAGTGAACTGTGGAAAAAACTGTGAAATATTATTACAATTTGAAATAATGGTTTTCTAAGTTAGGGTTATGTTAGATCTTCCGAAATCATTCTAATATACTGTTTTACTGCACAACAAATATTTCTGATTATTAGCAATGTTGAAAACAGTTGTGCTGCTTAATTTTGTGGACCAAAAACTTTCTTGAATCATGAAAAATAAAATGCATTTTAATAAAACGGTTTCCACAAAATATTCACTAATTGCAACATTGATGATAATGTATAAATAATTCTGAAATCAAATGTTAATTATGCATATGAATTCTTAATTATTTTAATCATGTGAAAATTCATTTATTGTAAATTAAAATGAATGTTATTAATGTATCTAGGAATTTCCAAATGTACTTTCTTGATTTTATGTATATATAATTTGTAATTTGAGTTCATTTGGAATTGATGCTTATCATTTGAATTAAATTGAATTATTGATATACATTTTCATTAATATGAATATACATTAATTAAAATATTAAACCAGACCCAGACTAAAATACACAAAACATATTCAGACAGTATATCACAGTTTATTCACTATAGTTGAGAAAATGGTAAAAACTGTCAGAAATAAAACCTCGTCTTGATCATGTCAGATAACTTTGATAGAAAGGTTTGTAATGAATTGGGTTTCAAATTATTGTTAGGTATAATACGTGAGAGTTAACTTTATTTTGAGATCCTCACTTACATGAATGAGTAATTTGTGTGTATCTGGATCACATGACCCTCCGTCTCAAGGGCTCAGGCTCATCTCTTTCTCTCACGAATGCCACCATGTCTGCTTCTGTTCATTTTCGATCGTTTCGTAACATTAATATTTTTTACTTTTCTTTCCTTCCATCTCCATCCCCCTCCACTGCTTAACCCCTCCACCACCACCACCCACTGGGCAGGAGAACCTATCAGTCCTACACTTACTACCTGTAAGTAACACACCTTTGTACACTGTTAGTGCCATGCTGTGCTCGACCTGCATGATCCGATCCAGATCCGCTCCAGATCCCCGTTCACACCCGGCCCCTGCTTATTGATGTGATTCTCCGTCAGTGCCTGTCTGTGATTGATATGATGATTATTTGCAGCTGCGTAGAAGAATCACTCTCACAAGGAAACCTCTCCTTGTCTTTCTGTTGCCCAGCTCAGGGAAGGGAAACCTGCTTTTCCCCGACCTGGAATTCCCCTTCATCTCATTAATCATCATCACCATCATCATCATCATTGTTATTAATTCAGTTTTCCTGCATGGTTGCTGTTTGTTGCATGAAATTGAATGAAGTGCATCATCCTCGTGTCCTGATGCTCGATCCGTGCTGTCTGTTTGTTTGTTTCTATGGGTGGGTTTGGTTCAGAACAGAGGCATTTATTTAAAAAATGAAACCACAGCGCTACAGAGAATAAATAGTGTAGTTCTTTTATGAGACTGAATGCACTCATGAGTTTCTATTTTCAGTTAAATTCAAGTTTTAGTTGTTTTTTGTGCTTTTGTTTTATTTATTTTTTTGTTACTTCGTTTTTAGTTTTAGCAATCATTTTTTATAATATTACTAATAGTACTAATATTTATTTTTTGTTAAAAATAATTTACTTTGACTTAAACTTATTTAAATTCAGTAACTGACAGGACATTAACTTTTCAACTCAATTATTATATTTCAGTTATTATATATCATTTTGATTGAGTTTTGTGTTTATCAGTTTTTGGCTTTTTATTTTTTGTTTTTTATTTTTTATTCCCATTTTAGTAGCTTTAGTCATTTTAGTATTTCAACTTAATCTTATTTTTTTCAGTTAGGACAACATTTTTTTTTTTGTTTAGGTTTTAGTTCATTATTAATACCAAATGTATATTTTATTTACCCTTTTATAAACAAAAAATATTTTAGATAGCATAACACACAGTCAGTGTCTGATTGCAGAATCGATAATAATGAGTGAAAAGGAATAACTAACAACTTAACCCACTCACTGAATCAACAAAAGTGTCTCTTGAGTCACTCGACTGTAGTGGTTTTATTTGTACAGAGATGCATTCTGTTGTTCATTAAGAGACTGATGAACTGTTAAGGAGTAAGAAATAAAGAATATCAATATGAGATCATGTTAAATTAGATTGAATTCTCATGGCATGATGAATTAGTGAAGTGCCTAAACAATATAAAATACCTATATCCTATGTAAAGAAGTAATTGTTAACTACAGAAGGCTGTTTCTTTATTGCAGGTATGTTATCAAAATACCATTTCACAAAAAATAACCATATAAGCAAACAAATAAATGAATGAACCATATAACTACGTCTTTGAATTGACTAATAGTTCATGTTTACTGTGGGTAGCTGCTAGTTAATTCTAACGGTTAAATCTGTCGCTCCTCTAAACCTCTAGTCTAGTCTTAACCTGCAAATCATGTGTCATTAGTAACACTTTGAAATTATTGGTTATTATTTTTTTTTAAACATTTTTGGAGAAGTGTGTGAAATAAACACTCATTAATACACTCAACATTACTGATTAAAATGTTATGTTAATAATTAATTACTATTGTGTTTTTGCTCAACTAATGCTTAGTTGTGAAAAAATTAAACATTAATTAATGCTTAACTAATGCATTATTCTAACCCCGTATTCTGAAGTGTTCTTATTGGTATTCTTATTGGTGCTACCAGTATTACAACATCAATATTGTAACTTATTTTTAACATCTGAACTTTGCAACATTTTAGTGCAGTCTTTGTTTTGGATTCATTTGTAAATTGACTGTAATTATTGTGACTTGTACGCTTGATGCCCTATCTTCAATCTCCTTGAAGCAGGGATTAAACTGCTCTGGTCATGTGACAGGTTGCACTAATCGTATGAAGCTGCTCATATTTAATTGAGACCCTTTATTTATTTTTCCGTATTTGCAGGAAGTGGTCTTTAGAGTCCTATAAATGAAAAGGTTTTCATGCTCACAGTTGAGAGCGCAGGGACTGAAATGGTTAATGTTTCTGTGTGGGATTGATGTCTGGGTAATTGTAGTTCAGCGTGTCTTTAGTCTCGGTCGGCTCTCGCTCATGAACTGATCCCAGTCCAGCCACGCAGCACGTATCCCACAATTCCCCACTGTTCCCCACGTCCTAGCTGCTCTAATGAAGATGCTCACGTTAAACACATACAACGACCCAGCTCGTGTGTGAGAACACAATTCCCAGCATGCCGTGCAGTTTCATCTGCGGTGTGTGCCGTCTTTCCTCTGCTGGACACTATCAATTAGGAATGTGTGTGTGAGTGTGCACCTTGTATTTAACACCTTATGGTGTCTCCACAAAGATAGGAATAGCAGTAAATGTTGATATTGTGAGACATTTGTAGAGGAAACAAGCATATAAATCACACAGAATGATGTGTTTTGAAAATCTAAAAGTGTGATACTTAAATGTGCGTTTGGGACATGAATAAAGACCTCCTGTAGCGAATCAATTGAGATTTACATATATCATCTGAATGAATCATCTCTCCAATTTGTTTGGAGAGGACAATGTCTGTCTGAGAAATTAAAGCTAAAGAATAAAATCTAAATATTGAGAAAATCATACTTAAAGTTGCTTGCTTAAACTTAAAGTTATATTAAATAAATTTATTTAAAACTTAAATTATATTGATTTAAATATGTACATATTTTCAATATACTGTATGTGTGTGTTTATATGTAAATAATAAATATACACTTATATACACTACACAAATAAACAAAAACTATTGCTATATACTATATACAAGGCTGTCCTCCAACAAAAAATGACCCTATAGGTCGTTTGTGCAAGTACCTTATTACAACCTATATTTACGTTTTAAAGGTAAGCGCCCTCTAGCAGGCGGAAAAACAATGACAGTGTCTTCATGAAATGATGTATGACAGTCATTACCAATTTAAATGCGTGTTTGTTTAAATGCAATGTGTGACTTTTTACACAGTGATTAAAACATATTTTACTAGGTGTAATAACCCACTAACCCACCCCTAAACCTACCCGTTACAGAAATCATGAATAATAGGGTTTTATGAGCACATGCATTCTCTGGGTTCGAACCCATGATCACATCTCGTCTTATAACGCATCCCTCTACGACTGAGCTCGACACATACACACACACACATAGGGGCAATTGTAGTGTACACTCTGATGGGTCGTGTTTCACCACTATTGCATAAACCACCTATATACAGGCATATTAGTTGAGCACAGGTTGGCTGACTATAACATACACGTGTATCAAATCAGTGTTAACAAAGCATTTGTGACTCAGTAGGAGAGTTTTTGGGAATGTCTCTTTTATGTGCTTACTCATATAATTGAATGTATGAGGCCTATTGGGCAAAACAACAACAACAACCCAACATACTGTATAACCCAACAACCTCAACCCTCAGTAATTGTGTAGAAAACAGTAACCCAGCTGTTCTATTTCCGTCGTTCTACATACTTCACAACATCAATACTTCGCAGTGATTTGAGAAATTTGGCAGTGATTTCCGAGTGTAAATTGTGTAGTGTGGAAATGAATCAAATGCAGATTGAGTTTGGACTCTGGGCTGATGGTTGGTGTTGCTGTTGTTTAGCGAGGCTAATCTCGTGGCGGTGTAACCCGTTAGCGCAGCTCATCAATCATGTCTTCTGTGGATGTTCACCAGCTCACTTTAGCTTTAATGGAGTTTGTAGTTTGTAGAAACTTGCTGCATCTCCTTATTTTGTGGTTTGGCTCCGATTCCAAGACCTCATTCGGAATAACCCGCGGATCCGCTTTGGGAAGTCGAGCCTCGGGCGAGGAAACGCATGCTAATTTCCCTCCCACGGATTGGCTGAGTAATTTGGCCTCATTTGCATTTGCAGATCGTTAGCAGACAAAGGCAGGTTAACTGAATTAAAGCAGAACTCGCTGTAATCACGGAGAACCAGCGCTCCTCGAGGCTCTTGGTGGGGCACTGATTAAAATTAGATTGGGCTTTAATTGGGAGGGTGACTTCGCCATCTTAATTAGGCCCTGCTCATTAAAATAAGCCTCTTTTGATTAGTTTAATGGCCGACCACCTTGTGTGCTTGCTCTTTCTACACTAAAATACATTTGTTGAACTAACCTCTTGCTCTGTTTCTCATTTACAGTGTTAGAAGCAGATAGTACAGTACAGCTGTGTTCAGAATGACACACAAAACTCTAATGAAAAACTATAAGTATCTCATTGGTGCTAAAATGTTTAAAACTGAGACAAAAATGCCGTAAATAGAAACTTTTCTTCACTTTTTTAATTTTTTTTTATTAAAATAGCTGTACTAAATGTAAGTACATTCCCATAGTTTTATACTGCATACTGTCTGTGTGTCATTCTGATTGTGAAATGTGTGTGTGTTTCCTGTCAGAACTGTCATTCACGTCACTAATGCTGTTACAGTATCTTTATCTCTGATTGTGTGATTTGCAGAAAACTGGCGAAGAAGCGCAAAGAGACTCTGAGCAGCACGAGACAGGAAATGACTGTGATGGTGAACTCCATGGACAAGAGCTACACCGAGCAGGGGACCAACTGTGATGAAGCACTCTCATTCATGGACACACACAACTTCAACGGACGCTGTGAGTCTCACACACACACACACACAACCTCTATGGACGCTTTGAGTCTCATACACACATACACACACACACACACACACACACACACACATGTTGTGGTATGTGGTATTGCCCTACACTGACCCTACACCTAAACGTACCCCTTACAGGAAACTGCATGCATTTTTCAAGATTTTCAAAAAAAACACCATTTAGTATGTTTTTTAAGTCTTTTGAATTACGGGGACACTGAAAATATCCTCATAAATCACCTTC
>JAUMHQ010000046.1:16045306-16056163 GCA_032361165.1 Enteromius paludinosus
TTGGCTGATTGTGGGGTGCACAGATGTCTTTATGACAGCTAACGACCTCAAACAGGTGCTACTAATCTAGAATCATGAGCAGAGTGTAGCTGGACTGTTTAAAAGCCAAATAACAGGTTTCTGACGGTCAGAAATCTGAGTGATAAGCAAGTGATCAAATACTTATTTGACACAGTAATTCCCAAAAAATGTGTTCAAAAATCATACAATGTGATTTCAGGATTTTTCTTTTTAGATTCTGTCTCTCACAGTGGAAATACACCTGTGCTGAAAATTGTAGACCCCTCCATGATTTCTAAGAGAACTTACAAAATCACAGGGTGATCAGATACTTATTGACCTCACTGTATATATATATATATATATATATAACAGCATCAAGATTTAACTTTAAGATTCTAAAAGATACAAAAAATCAAACAATCACTTTTTTTTTTATTGACAGTTGGCTTTATGTTTGTTGCAGAAATACTGAAGGAAATCTCCTGAGCTATTTGACTGTGAAAGTTTGTATTACAATAGAAAGCTGTTGATTATGATGTGTCTGTGTGTTTCTCTCGTCTCTGTGTGTGCTTCTCTGCAGACCCCTTCGTGCCCACCGCGATCTTAGGTGAGCCGCGTCTGTGTTTCATCACGTTTCTTTGGTTTAGGTTGTTTTGCAGCTTCTCATCAGCTCACCTGTCCTTCCGTCTGTCGCTTCTCTTGCTTTGGCTTCCGCCTTCACTCCATCCCATCCGCCTCGCGTCTGTGATGTCACTTCCTGTCTGACATCTCATTTGCATGGACACACACGTGGCCTGGATGTGGAGGAGTGGATGGATGATGCTGTAGCTGCACAAACAACACACAAACACACAAGCTGTGATGATAACCAATCAATTCCCTGAATCCAGGCAAAAACTGATTAAACAAACCATACTTGAAGATTAAATTAAGTTTATTATTATTATTATTATTATAGCTGTTACTTTGGCTTCTATATTAATTGTTATATTACTAATGATAATAAAATTTGTAAATGAATACTAGTGCTGGGCAACAAGATTAATCACATCCAAAATAGAAGGTTTTCTTTGTGCATGTACTGTGTATTTTTATTATGTATATTATACAAAAACTGTTATTTTGGATGTTATTAATCACGATTAATAATTTGACATCACTAATTAATACATTCAATTTAATTATGTAATAATCAACTAATTCAGTCAATTTAAACCAACAATTCATTAATTTAATTTATTATTATTATTGTTATTAATATTGCGACTGTTGTTGTTGTTTTAATATACTTAATATTATTATTTCAATTATTTTATATTATTTTAAAATAAATTATGTTTTAAACAATTAAAAATGTATGTATTCATTATTTAAATATGTATTACAAAATTGTTTGGTAATCTATTTTTGCTTTTTTATATATTATATATATTTTATATATTTAATTTATAATTAATCATTAAAAATAACATAATAATATCATTCAAAGCTATGTTTTATTAAATTCACATAATAAATTTAACCATAAATATTGCTTAATTGTAATATAGCACATTAAAAATGAAATTATATATATATATACTTTTTTTTTTTTTTTATAAAATAATGTTTTGTGAACACCAAGATACTGATGAGGAGTGCATGTTCAAACATTTTAGGGTTAATTAAACTAGAGCTGCTGATGATGATGAGGATGATGATGCTGTTGCATTTGCATTAGAACTGAAGAACTGATAAAATGTCAAATGCAATAAGAGCTGTCGGATGCATGACTGTAGAATTTTAAAAAATGTTACAGCATTGCTCTGGGTTCTTCAGGTCGGTGCGGTTCATGAGCCGAAGCTACTGTATGAATGTGGAGACGGTTTTGCCGGTGTTGATTTTCCCCTTGGGATGTTTTTTGTTGTTTTTTGGAGAAGGACGGCTGGATCAGCGTTTCCGTCTCGTTCTCTACATCCACTCCAGTGTTTCTTTGCTTCTCTGCTATTCTCTCTAATGTTTCTTCTGCCTTTAGCGGCTCTTTCTGACCTACTTGTTTTTCTTTTTCTTATTTTGCGGCTGTTTATTGGTTTATTCTGTGATAAAATAGAATACTAAAGCAGGTTTTGTCTAATTTTCGCGGCCCCTCTGCACACTATTCATCTAAAGCGCTCCGTACCCCAGAGTCGGCCCCTCACAAGGCCTGAGAATTTAATTGAAACATAATGTGATGAAAAATAAGAGCTCAGAGCAGCATATTAAATATGAATGACTCTCGGCTAACGGCACATGTAAACGATCGCTCGAGCGGGAACAGGTTTACTTTACACAATAAAGCAGGGGGAAAACAGGAAAACTTCACCTCCAGCACATGAGGGTTTATGGAGCAGTGAAGATGACGCTGAGAAGAAGCACAGTCAGCTCCACTGCTGCTTCAGCATTTCTCAGCCATTTACGCATTAGATTACAGATGTCGATTTTAATCTGGACATGTAGCATTTATTGTGTAAAAATCTTAATTTAATTATTCATTTATTTATGCATTATATTTTTCTCTTTTTTTTACATTTTACTCTTTATTATTTTAAAATTGTATAATTTAATCATTTAAAATTTGATTATAGTTATTTATTATAATTTAAATGTATATCTCATTTCACTATTTTAGTTAAAATTTACTTAAATGTATTTGTTATGGTTATGTTTTATTAATTTGAAGTTTTTCATTTATATGATTTATTCATTTGCTAAAATTGTAATGTATATTTTATTACATCTATTGTTTCTCTGTCTACAGTATTTATATATATATATATATATATATATATATATATTATAATTTCTATTTATAATTTAATTAGTTTAATATATTTTAGATTTTGTTTATATTTTACTATTTTATTATTATTTGTATATTTCTATTTCCTTGCCGCTGTCTCCTCGGGCTTGCTTAGTTGGGCACACCTGATTTCCAGTGATTATCGTCGTCTTGACTACAGAGACCGTCTCTGCATTTGATAAAGTTTAACTCCCGTCATTCTACATTACCATCACTCTGTTCTTCTGTTTGATAATGTTCAGTGCTTTGCTACAATCTGTATTGTTAAAAGCGCTATAGAATTAAAAGTGATTGATCGATGTTTTGACATTAATCAGCACAAAACGCATCAAGTTTATCCTCTCTGAAGCCATATTTTCGTAGACGATTTCTGAGTATGAGTTCACGGCCACTGCTCTGTAGATCTCCATGAAGCGATTGCAGTGTTCATCACTTTTATTTGCATTTCTTCTTTTGTTTTGAAACTCATTTTTCTCCTTCATTGTGATTTGAGTCCCATAACACCCGGATCCCTGATCGCCCTGCAACTGATCAGAGCTCTGCTAGTTCTCTTTGGTGTAATTGTTGCTTATACCCTGTCTTCTCTCTCTCTCTCCTCTATCTGGCTGTCTCTCGCTCTCTCTGTCTCTCTCTTCTCTCGTTTTAACCTCTAATGTATCTGCTTAAAAAGTCCCCATTAATGGTAAGTTCATCAGCGTGACAGAGGTTGTGTGTTTCACTAGAGTCACGTCCCTCTCCCTCCATTGGCGCGTTACAGCATCACTCGTCCACTGCATCTTCATCTTCATAATCATCATCATCATCCTCGTCCCGTGTGCATCTGCATCGTGTTTCTGCTCTCTTTGCTTTGGCTTGTTGTGCTTTGGCCCATGTGTCTCTGAACATCCTTCATCACTCAGGCTTTGCTGTTGATTGACAGCACCCACGCCTCATGGCAGATCTCAGATCAGGGAAAATCCGGCACACAGGTCAATTCTAGCTGTGTTTCTTTGAAGTTATAGAGAAGCATCACGTGATATTTCACGAAGGAATGAACGAGCGGGGCAGTCAATCGATCCCTCCCTCCACATCCACTCATCCACCCTTCCTGCAACGTCGTGTCATGATCATCCATCGCCAGTGAATCCAGCGCTTTCTTTTACACTGATTGATTGATTATCTGGAAAAATACAGACATTTAAGGCAAAGACACTAACAGGACGAAAACTGAACTGGTCAAGTTTAAAAAACATGTCTTGGTTCAGACTAGTGGAGAGAAAACACCCAGAATACACATTTTATTGCACTTCATCTGTAAGTGCAAAAGATTTTAGTTCACGGTAGTAACACTTACAAACACCAAAACTTAGAGGTTTATTCCTCTCTATATTCTGAAGATTTTTACTGAGAGATTTGTTCATATTTCACACACGCTGTTTTTTTTTTTTTACAACATTTTACTCTTTAAAAACATTTTATACATAAAATGTGGTAGGAATGCAAATCTTTAAAGGTGATCAGTTTTTTTCTACATTTTAGTAACACTTACAAACACCAAAACTTAGAGGTTTAATCCTACCTATATTCTCAATGTTTTTACTGAGGGGATTGTTAATTCAGGATTTATGTCATTTTACTCCTAACGACATGGTAAAATGCACATTTAAAAGCACTGAATTTTGTCCCCACTTCAGCAGCACTTACAGACACCAAACATTTTTCTTTCTATCTATGTTCTGAAGAGTTTTACTCTGGGGTTTATTAATATATAATTCACACTGATTTTACAACATTTTACTCCGAAAACATGGTGAAAATTAATTATGTAGATAGTCTGTAGACAGTGTAGTTTCATTTATAGAGTGAGAAAAAGAGAAATCCAAAATTACCTCAGTAAAAATCTTAAACTATAATATGTCAAAATCAAACTAGAATTTTTATCCTGAATTTATTCAGGGTTCAGATTTATGTTCTGGAAATGTATGCGATTTAATAAATGTTTTACCACAACATTGATAGTTATTATTTCAATGTATATATTTTTCACCTGCAGTGTCTTGCCTTACCTAATCAAAAAGAAAAGTTTAGCCAAAAATGTGCATTGTGTCTTTATTTGCTTGCTCTCATGTTGTTTCAAACCTGTAAGGTGTTACTCTTCTGCATTTTCAGTGAATAACAGCTTAAATGTCAGTAGCTCTCTTACATACGCTATATATTCCTGCTTAAAGAAATGGCTAAAACCATTGTTAGCTGGTTGCCTGGTCTTGGCTGGTTTAACAGGCTCGTTTTAGAGAGGTTTTGACCACTTTATCGCCAGTCAGATTGGAAGTCCAGCTTAAAAAGGCGGGTTTTCAGAGTTTTTTTAAACAGGTCTATGTGATTTAGTTCTTTTTTTTTTTCACAGAATAAATAATATTTCATTATTTACTTTTTTTATGAAATACGTACATTCATTATATTAAAATTATTTATATAATAGTATGAAGAGTTTATTTTCAAAAACAGATAACTTACATTTTTATTTTTTTTAATTAACTTTCAGAAATCATTTTTAATTGTTTTTTTTGTGTGTTAGATAGCTGTATGTTTTAGTTATTATTATTATTATTATTATTATTATTGAATCAAAACTGCAGTTTTATTGATATTCACTGGAATACAAGATTTAAAAATTATAATAATTTAAATGTAATTTGTTTTTTAAATCAACTCTTCATATAGATTATATTTGTATTTTATTTTTATCATTTTTTCTATTATAATATTATACATAATTATATTGTTGACATTATTTCAAATTTTTAAATCACAGCATGCAGGTTTGGAATGGTGTGAGTGTGAATAAATAATGACGTTTTAATTTTTAGTGAAGTGTTCAGTTTCTAACAACATTTCAGCTCATGATTGATTATGAACATTCAGACTGTGTAGAGAATCACTGTAAAAGGAAGCGTAAGTGTGATGTGTTTGACCACTGCGTTCTCCGGCCTGAAGTCATCCCCTGTGTTTTCTGTTTCTTTGTTGCAGACGAGACTCAAACCCTGACCAGCGACACCAGCAGCCTGGTGCAGTCGCACACACACACACACTCGTCCCACACACACTCTCTGCGCAAGCGTGAGGCTGTGGACGTGCCGTATCAGACGGGCCAGCTGCATCCGGCCATCCGTGTCGCTGACCTCCTGCAGCACATCACACAGATGAAATGTGCTGAGGGCTATGGCTTCAAAGAGGAGTATGAGGTAAGAGCTCATCCATCCCATCATCCTCAGCAGTGTCGGGTGAAAGTTACTTTGCATTACAATGTTGCGTTACTCCCTAAAAAGTAACTAATTACGTTACTTACAGTAGTTACTTTTTATGGAAAGTAATGTTACTTTTATTTTTCTTTTGAGTTACTTTATAAATGTGGGCAGTTCTTACTTGTTTGTTTTTAATATTAAAAAAGTTCTATAAAAAGCCCTTTCACACTAAACGTGAAATGAATCCACCTTGGACTGAAGAAAATATATATTCATGTCTGTCCAGTAGAGGACAGCTCAAACTAATCACTTGAAGAAAATGACGCAGGAGAAGAAAGATCAACACTATTCAGCAGTAGCTTAAATCTCATTTCTGCTCTGTATGAGGCTAAAAACATAAAGGACATTTAACTTATTTAACTATTGCAAGTTTGTGTAATATTCAGAGCTTGCATTTGACAGTTTGTATTGATTGTGAGGAGCACTGGATGTGTTTCTGATATTTAGTCTAGAACTACAGTAAGATCATGTTCACACACAACGCTCTGATTTCTCGCAACATGGCAACCCCCGAGCTGTCAGTCAACACATCAGAAACAGAGGAACTGGAGATACTCAGATATTTCCTTCTAAATTAAAAAGTGATGTGTCGCTTTACTAATCAATCAAAAAGTAATCAATTACATAACATGCGTTTCTTGTCATTTGTTTCCCCCGACACTGTTCCTCACTGCTGCTCACTCGTGGTTCCTGTCATTCATGGTGATGATGATGAACGTGTTTCTCTTTGTTTTAAGTCAAGTCAGATAGTTGTTAGTGTGAGAGACTGTTCACATCAGCTGAAATGATACAAGATCAGTGCTTCTCAACCAGGCTCCGGGGTCTAAAACCGGTCTAAATAAATAAGTAAATATATATATCATCATCATATTTATTTATTTATTTATTGGCCAGTAATATGTGGTGGTGGTGGTGTTGTTCTTGAAACTTTTGATATCAGAAAAGCAGTCAATTTAAATAATTACAAATTCAATTAAGCTTCATTAAATTAATCTATATTAATATGCTACTGGTTTTATTCAAGAGCTAAAAAACATCCTTTATAACTCGTTTTGTTTAAGAATTAAGAGTTTTGGACTCACAAAGTGAGCCAAAGTCCAGAAATAAATAAAAAGCACATCATCATGATTAAAAACTAAAATCAAGAATGTACAGGTCTTGAAACTTCTAATACTTTGAAGTAAAGTAAAAGAAAAGAAAAAAATAACTCAGAATTGAACAAGCGTCTTTGTCTCTGTGAGGGGTTTTCATAGCTGTGTTGGACGAGAAGCACTGATCTTTACCATCATCCTCCTCATCCTCAGTGACTCCTGTCCCGTCTCCTCTCTCCTCTCCCTGGTTCTCCATCACCTCCTCTCTCTGCTGTGCTTCTCTCCATGATCTGTGAGCTTCTGTCTATTCTATTATAGATGAAGATGTCAAACACACAGTGACACAAACACACCTGGCCTTTGTGAAGCCTTCAGGGTTCATATGATCGTGTGTGTGTGTGTGTGTGTGTGGATTGTGTTATTGTTGACTTATACACTGTGTCTCTCTCTTCTGGTTCTGTTGGTTCTCTGTGGAGCAGATCAATGAGGTAAGATCACACTTCATTTGGTTCCTTTGTGACTGAGAGACGCAGATGATGATGATGATGATGATTGTAATTTGTGTGATTCATGACTTGGGTCCAGCACAAGATCTTAAGACAAAGTATGTGGCGTAACATACATATAGTATACATTTTATATGCATTTTATATATATAGGTATTTATATTTCTTTTACCCTTTAAAATTTTTTTGTTCAAGAAAGTAGAGTTCAGTCATCTGTAAATGATGGTTCAAATAAACAATACAGTTGTTGAGGGGTGAATTAAATGATATAAAATATTGATTTGTTTAGTGAGTTTTGCGAGTGAATATTATGGTTTCCTGATGTTCCTCTGGATCTTCAGCTGGAGTCTCTGAGGTTCTTCATATGAAGCTGATTGTTGTTTTGATGTTTTGCATGTTTTCATGTTTCCAGATCACCACATACGCATTGCTTTAAATTTATCATAGTCTAATATTTTTCATAAGTTGAACCGATGAAAATAAGAGATGAAAGATGAAATTTCCGTTCTGAAGTGTCAGTCATGCAGATGATGTGGCTTAGATGAGAGCGATCATTAGTGAAGTTTTCCGGCATGAATTAATGATGTGAAAGCAGATGAATCATTGGTCTCTGAGGAGTCACATGGTCAAAGGGAGTCATTCATTCGCTCTTCTCCTCCAATACATTAATAACTGCCCGATTCAGAATAACAACAACTAGATTCATAGATGATTTCTGCACATTTCCACTCAGAAAAACACAGCGTGAACGCACAGATGTACATGAAACCTTCCTGTTGATGCTTGATCACGATCAGAAGTTGAAAAACGAAATACATTTCTGTTGCTTGAAATAAAATTGAGTGAGATCATACTCAGCGAGGCAGCAAGGTAACAAGGAAATAAATAAATAAATACAAATTGAAAACATAATTCTAAAAATGAGATATAATACTGTATATTAACAAAGAAATACTAAAGTAACACTGCTGGAACCCGAACTAAAGCTATAAACTAATCAATAAAAATTGAATAAAACTATATAGACAATGAATGGATGGATGGCAGAAACAAGTTAAACTGAAATTACAAATATGAAAAATTCAATTCAATTGTAAAAAAATATCATTGATACTAAAGTAACACTGCAGGAACCCCAGCTGCACTAAAACTAAAAAAAACTACACGTCAGTAATTACTGTAAAGTAGGGCTGTCAAACAATTCATCACAATAAATCACGTCCAAAATAAAGGGTTTGGTTTGAATAATGTGTGTGTGGACTGTGTATATTATGTGTAGATAAAAATACACACACATGTAAATATTTCAGAGAGATATATTTATTGACAATATAAAGAATATGTATTTAAATATAGTAGACAAATATTTTCAAGATATATACTGCATCTGTGTGTTTTTATGTATACATATTAAATATACACCCTACACACACATATATCATGCAAACCAAAGTATTTATTTTGATGCAATTAATCACGATTTGACAGCGTTACTATAAACATTATAAAAAAATATATTTTAAAAATGTACAAAAAGTAATAAAATAAAAAATGTATGAATAAATGTAATTAATAAAAATTATAAAAGCACAACAAAATTACTTAAACTAGAGTAGTTAGAGTAAAATAAAAAAAGAAATAACTATTTTATATTATTAACAAAAACTGTAATACTGGATCAGTGATAGTGTGTGTGTGTGTGTGTGTGTGTGTGTGTGTGTGTGTGTGTGTGTGTGTGTGTGAGTGAGTGCGTGCGTGTGTGAGTGTGTGTGGGTGTGTGTGATCAGATCAGGTTGAGTAAAAAAAAAGCAGTTTTAATCAGTATTTCTGTTTCGTTTTCTTGAGAAGCAGAATCTGTTCTTGTTTTAAGCAGAGATCAAACTGAATGTAATGGGGTCTACGGTTAAATTACAGCACCTCAGCTGTGCTCTTCAATAATTCATCACGTATTCTTTATTTAAGAAACTGCAGATCTTTTAATGCAAAACAAGGCAAAATATTGCAGTGAATGTTCATCCTTGATTAATGATCTGTGCTTCTCCTGACGAGGATCTTGACTCTCCGAGAGGAATGATCGTGTGTGTTTGAGCTGGACCGAACTCTTACTCATCTCCGTCTCTGTGTGTGTTTCTGTCTCTTCAGAGCTTCTTCGAGGGTCAGTCTGCTCCCTGGGATTCGGCCAAGAAAGACGAGAACCGCATGAAGAACCGTTATGGGAACATTATCGCATGTGTGTATCAGTTCACGCTTCAGAATAGCTCCTAATGTTCTTGATAAACTGCCTTTAGAACATATAGTGTCTTTTAAAGCAGCTGGATCTCAGAAATACAAGCACTGCGTTATGATGAAGTACTTTACATTTCCATCCTTGGATCTAAATAAAATAAATGCTATTATTACCTTCTGTTGCAGTAGTAGTAGCATTAATTCTTGTATGAATTAAATACTTTACATTCCAATTGTGATATTTCTTTAGTGACTATTCTGTTTGATAAATAAATAATTGCAATTAGATGTGTTTTGCCGATTTGTCCTGTCCGTTTTGTAATTAAAAAACACACAGCTGGTCTCATGGCCAGAAATAAAAAGATATGACTGGTATTTTTTTTTCAGTTCACTGCCAACATGTTCTTTTTATTCTCGGTTTTTCTGTTAGATTTCTTGCTCCAATATCAGTTCTCTAATAAATGTGTTGATCAGTTTCATATCTATGAAAAATCACATGTGCTTAATTTCCTAAAATGCTCTAATTTACCCCAATCAACAATATATAGGATGTAATAATTGTAAATTATGATAACATGATGTCAGAGACCATCAGAGTAGGCATGAATTAAAGAGAAACACACAACATGAGACACTGACATGTGTGTGTGTGTGTATGTGTGTGTGTTTTTGCAGATGATCACTCGCGTGTGCGGCTGCAGAATCTGGACGGAGAGCAGAATTCTGATTACATTAATGCTAATTACGTTGACGTGAGTACAGAAGCAGCCATGACCTTCTCACAAAGGTCACTGCACAACACACACACACATCAAGCCACACTCACATGATATCAAGCACAAGTACACACACACCCACACACACATGTTGGTTTTTGTGATTTATGAGGACTCTTCATAGACGTAATGATATTTATACCGCACAAACTGTAT
>JAUMHQ010000046.1:16090216-16100708 GCA_032361165.1 Enteromius paludinosus
AAATGAAGGTGTAGAACCATCTCAAGGGTGATCAGAAGAAATGGACAGCACCTGAGTTAAATATATGAGTGTCACAGCATGCGATCATGTGATATTTCAGTTTTGTTTTTGGGGGGTTTTTTTTATAAATCTGCAAAAATTCTGTGTTTTTCTGTCAATATGGAATGCTGTGTGTACATTGAGGGGGAAAAAATTATATTCTGAATACTTTCTGTACCCACTGTGTATCTGCTGCAGCCTACGCTACTTGTCGAACGTTTGGAATAATATATTTTAAGTCTCTTATGCTTCATGAAATTATTTGACCAAATGTATTCAAAATGTAATATTTTGAAGAGTGGAAAATTTAAGGTGGTCTGAATACTTTCCGTACCCACTGTATTTAAATTGTCAGCTGATATCAATGTGAAGAAGTCAACTTGAATGCTTCTATTGTTCCCCCAATGAACATGACTTTTTGCATTTAATCCAACAAAAGTACCTTTATTGCAAAGGAATTATAATTTTAAACACTTCAGAGTGATCTAGATGTACATACTGTATACAATCACCTCCCCGCATTCCTGATGCTAAACATGATCTGGATGGAATAAATGATACAAGACACATTTATGACCATAATAGTTATACAAGTATGAGATATTGATTGCTGATCATCTTAACATCAATAACAAGGATTTGTGATGGTAAAACCGGGACCTTCGTCAATGTTGGATTGCATCGGTATGAAGAGGAGCTGAAATTGGAATCTTTATTAACTGATGCAGGTCAATCCATAAACATGGCCAGATCTCAACCTCCACTGACACTGAAAGTGCTCTAGATATGTTTAATCAGAAATGTTCAGTGCTGATTTTAATTGAGTCTCGGCTGAAATGTGACTCGAAGCACCAAACGACTGCTGGTAGATTCACAGTGAACGTTAGTTTGTCTGAAGATATCTCTGTTTAGTCACTTGATGAGATGAAGTTATAAATAGTGTTTCATCTTGGATGGACGTGTCCACACTCTTTAGACTCTTACATTCACTCTGGTGAAGTGTATAATTTCAGATTTACTGAAATAATGACTATGCCGATGATCAGCCAACAAGGCTTATACTAGACAGCATTTTACTGAGTTAGTTACAACACCTCACTCTTTACGTGTGTATTTATTGCTAATGTTCCATTTATACGTCATGCTTGTATTCTTCCTCTTGTTCTACTGAAGTAGAGCTATTGTCATTTCTCTAAACATGATGTTTGCTGTTCTTCTTCCACAGGAACAGTGCTGGTGCTCGGTTGCGTGATCTACAGAACTCACTGATTGATGAGCATTCCAACAAACAATCACGGCAAAGTCCCTCAAATTCATAGTAATGCATTCTCCATTTTGGATTGCAAAAAGAAAGTGTCTAGTGCTGTAGTGCAATGTGACAAAACGAGGAAGCAGGGGGTGTTAATTATAATGGGCGAGATCACTGATGCTATCGAGTTCTTGTTCTTTATGTGATGAAGACTTTAGTTTCCCAGCACCAGCACCCCGTTGGTGGAAAAGGAGCCACTAACATCCCCAAAAAAAAAGTTTTCCAGTTATCAAACATGATCCAAATTATTCTGTACAAGACCGATAAATATAACATTAACTATATTAGCGTCCACACCAATGAACTATAACATTCTGTTTATTCTAAGTACATTATTCTAAGTTTCCCGTCTGTCTAGTACAGTAATGTACTACCATTTTACTATGATTGCAGTATCTGAGCAAAACCATTCGATGTAGGCTGTGTTTTTGTTTTTAACCCTTTTTTTTTGTATGTCACAGCAGCGACCATCTGCTGTTTAATAAATGAAACCATTAGCCAGTTATATTAGATTAATATAATAAAAACAGCCAGCGGAGGGGCTCAAAAACTGGATTAAAAAAATTGCCAACTGCTTTTTCTTTAATGTAAAATCACATCATAAGTGAACATTATAGAATGTAAAAAATGCCGTTCATGAACCCTTTAAATGCTCGAGGACTTAAGTCAGATTGGCTGATGATGTTTTAACATTTATCAGCTGGAAAAATCATTTTCTAACGTGATTCAAACAATATCGTTAATCTGCGCCATTATCGCTACAGCTATGGTGGGGACTTCACAATCCTCTTGGAGTTAAAGCGATTAATAAAACTTCATGGTTATAGCTGTTGTTCTTTGGCCAGTTTTCCTAACAGCTTGCACCAGTGCAAACCATCTTTAGTGTTAAAATGCACAGTGAAGAATTAGCACTGAAAAGGGGTGGACACTGTTATTTTTGCCTTATTGAATAGGCAAAATAGAATAGGAGTTTCCCTTTTAGATGTAAAATTCATGGGATTTTATTTCATTTCATTGGAATGCAAGAACAACATAAAAAAATTGTTTGCCAAGTCATGTAATTTTTCATTTGCTTGTGGGAATACGTGGAACACTCAACAAGGAGTCACGCACCAGCTCTATCAAAACTTCTGTCTCTTTTCTACGTGGCCTACTATGGCTTCTTTATGTCTTTATTTGCAACTGTTCTAATTTGCACTGCGCTTGAGATATTGTGTTGGTCAATATGTAATGAGATTGCTCATTGAAATTGCGCTCTCCCACTAATTTGCCCTGTGTAGTAAAACTGGCCCTTATTCTTCTAGATCTGGTGAGGTGCGGCTTACAGTTACGACACACTCTTGACTCCCTCTTTGAGTCCTCTGGTTAGAGTACAGCCGATCGTCCAGTGTGGATGAAAGTTTGTCTGAGGGACTGATGTCAGTGAGAGTGTGGTGCATGTAGTCAGAGTCCTGATCCGGATCAGTGGGATCTGGCGTGAGTGTGTTTGTATGTGAATGCAAATGAGAACTAAATATATCAATTGGTCCACCACGGTCCATCTGTGAATGTTTATGTGAGTCTTCGGGATGAGCATTGCTTTCCAAGTCCTCCAGTATCCCACAATCCCTGGAAATGTGGTCCTGCGTTTGCGATGAAAAGAAATGCCGGCTTGTGTTGTTGCTGCTGTTGTTTGCGTTTTCCTCCAGGTCTGGACCAGAACGTCTTGTTTCTGAGGGCGAATCAACACCCTCCAGCTCTGGACTGGACTTTTCCGGCTTGGGCGATTCCGTACTCGCAGCTCCCTCAATGGCTTCCTCATCTGCTGCGCTAGCGATGCGAGGCAAGGTACTGTGATAGCGTGTGTCTAAAGGGTAGTTGGCACTGTCGCCTCGGCGGAGTGGATAGCAGCGATGCCGCTCTAAAGATGGCGAGTACCGTGCGGCTCCAGGGTCGCTGTACTGCTTGCTGCGCTGCCACTGCTTTCTGAGATGGATTCTGGAGCGATGCCGGTGACGCATCGAGGGCGAGCCCTGCTGGTCAAACTGGGGGTCATGACGTAGAAATTCATTAAACAGTGCCTCTGTCTTCTCATCGATGCTGTAGTCTCTGCGGCAGAAGCGCGGCCTGGGTTTGGTCACGGGTTGAGGTTGAGCCTCTGCCTCTAAACTTACGTTGCTCTCCAATGCCTCGTCTTCCAGCTCTTCTTTAAACAACCGTGCCTCAAAACTCTCACAAACAGTCCCTTTATGGCCAGAATTGGTGAAAAAGCGGCGACGTTCTGATGCTGTCTTTCCAGAGCCGCTTGCAAACACTCTGAAGTCCTCATGAGCCTTGCAAGGAGCCTCGATTGAGGCGTACCCGCTGTCCATCTGCAGAAGCTTACGGTTGTTTGTCTCTCCGTCACTGCCTCTCTCAGAGTCCACACTGTCCCGTCCATTTCTCCTCTGCTCAGCTTCCCTAACCATATCATCATATGGAAGCTCGCTGTCTCCGTCTATATCATCGATGTCTTGAGACTGGTAGCTGGGGACACCGGCTTTCGATGTTCCCGTTGAGCAAACGCTGTCAGCATCGCTGCGAGTGGAGTTCCTGTCGTTGCTGCTCAGGTCGGAGGAGGCGTACTGCTCCAGCGATGCTCTCAGGCTCCAGATGTCGCGGTACAAGCTGGGCTGCTCTAGACTCTCCTGATGGATCACTGCTCCATACTCTTCACCACCGCTTCCTGATGCTTCTGCCATCATCTCCTGTCCACTCTCTTCACCATACTCCACTTCCAGAGGTCCATGGGTTGAGGAAAATGTTGTAGTTGTGTCTTTCACTGCATCTGTGTTGACTCGGAGTTCCATTACCGCTTCTACTTCTAACCTGAATGGTAAAAAAGACGTTTATGTTTATGTTATGGTAAAATACTATGATATTCTAGTGGAGATAATGTGACATGCCAATTGAAGGGATAGTCTTTAACCACTCGCCTTAATGTCGTTCCGTCCTCATAAAACCCATTCATCTTTGGAACACAACTTAAGAATTTTTTTTTTTATATATATATATGAAGTCCGAGAGCTTTCTGACCCTCTATAGACGTCAAGCGTACTACCATGGTCAAGGCAAAAGAAACATCGTAAGGACTTCAGTAAAATTGCCAATTTGACATCAGTGGACACCAGTCTCTGTGCCTGGAAACAGAATTTGACAGTTGTGGGTGAACTATCCCTTTAAGTCTGGTTCTTTTGCGAACATTCTAGATTGTAAAAATGTTGATATGAACAAAATATTTTGAAGAATTTAGTGAGATTTGTGTCCAATGCATTTACTAAAAATATGAGATGCGTTAAGGCTTCTTTAGGAGTTGAACTATGAATCCTGAAATTGAACGGTAAGGTGCATAGATTTTCCTTAATCCTGATCCTGGCCACTGTCCAGCACAGATTATGCTTAACCTTAAGTACGCCTACCTGAAGCAATTAATCAATGTTTTCAGAAGTGTTCAGGAAAGTGTGTATGGTCGGGTTTGACCTAAACTAGAGCTTTGCTTCTCAAACCTGTCTTGGGTAGCCTAACTACTGCATATTTTTGATGTCCCCCTTATCTAACACCCCTGCTTCAACTCCCTAGACATAGGTTCTCCAGACAGTGAACCTCCAAGAGCAGGACTGCACTGAATTAGGGGAGTCCAATCCTGCTCCTGGAGGTCCACTCTATGGCCCGGTTTAACAGACAGGGTTTAACCTAAGCCAGGGTTAGACCATAGTTCAATTAGGACATTTAAGTAAGTTTAATAAACATTCCTTAGAAAAAAGCGTCACTAGTGTGCATCGTAAGATAAAAAAAAAGGCACTGACATTTTTTAAGATCAGTCCGTGCAAGTTTCTTTCAGCTGAAATGGCTCAGATTTACATATAGTCTAGAACTAGGCTGTAGCCTTGTCAGTGAAACAGGGGGTCTAAGTCAGAGCGGCCTAGTCAAGTTTCTGGAAACGTAAACGTAATTTCCAACCCTGGTCCAACACACTTGTCAGTAGTTATCGAGTCATTGATTCTCTAAGAGCAGGATAGGGAAGTCCTATCCTGCCACTGAAGGGCCACTATCTTGCAGAGTTTGGCTGAAACACACCAGCTAGTGCAGGGTTCTCCAACCCTACTCCTCGAGAGCTACTATCCTGCAAAGTTTGGCTCCAGTTCCAATCAAACACAAATGAACAAGCTACTCAAGGTGTGCAGGGTTACTTGAAAAATACAGACCGGTGTATTCGAGCAGGTTGGCATTAAAGTCTGCAGGACTGTAGCTATCCAGGAGCAGGGTTGGAGACTCCTGAGCTAGTGCGTTTAGGGCGGATGAGCACAGAATGTCTTAGAAGTGATTCACAACAGTGCACATGGAGGTCATTTAGTAACTACAGTGGATGTGTTTTATTTAATTAAAGAGACATGCAAAACATAAAGTGTTTGGGGGCTCCAGGAACACGCTTTATAGCAGGGGTGTCCAAATTATGTCCTGGGTTTTAGCTCCAACCCAAATTAAACACATCTGATCCAGCCAATCAAGGACTTAGTAGACATGCTGGAAACTTCCAGGCAGGTGTGTTGAGGCAAGTTGGAAACCGGTCCTCTAGGACAGGCTACTGGGACTTCAGGAGCAAGACTGGACAAGCCTGCTCTAATTTAAGGATGTTTTGACGAGAGGTGATGTAGGCGTACCTGCTAAACGCAGGAGGAGCTCCTGCAGTGGCATCCAAAGAACCGGCCGAGAGGCATCTTGGCAGCTCCTTCTGAGGCTGCGAGGTTGGTTTATGCAACAAGAAGTCACTGACTTCACCCTGCAAGGTTTCTTCTCCCTGATCCAGAGTCTCACTGGCCGCCCGCTGCCTCTGAAATGCACGTCTCCGTGGAGAACCTGAGAAAACAAGAAAAACCGAGGAATAAGAGTATTGTTCCTAGCTTAAATGTTGCTGCTGTACCATGGCTGCAGCAGGCGCAATATTATGTGGCAACTGAAAATAGTCCCCAGCATTTTCAGGTACTCCATAATATCAATGCGCCTGCTGCTGTCATGGTACAGCATGGTAATGATTATTACACAAATGAGAATATAGTTCCAAGTTATATCAATCTAGAAAATCGCTTTTCATTTTCCGTCAGTCAGAGTTTCCTGATGTAACTACTAGCAGGTTTTGGAGCAGAGCTACAGAAAAGAAGCTTGCCTCCCCTCGGCCTCAATAATGACAGCATGTAATGCAATTTACTGCTGATTAGCAGGAAATGAGCGTGCAGTACTGACTGACCTTTCACATCAGGTGAAGATTAATGCCATTATTTTATAATTCATTTATCAGGAGGCAGCTTTTGTCCTGCGCTCCTACTTGAAACCTCTGAGCCAATCCGATCTCTGCCCAGTCACATGACTGTAACCAGACTCTGCTACTGCTACCATATTGATCCGGTATTGATCCCTGTTCTTCAGACTCATTCAGGGCTGAATAAAATCTCTGGGTGTAAAACCTTGTTTAAGTAGACTGCAAGACGTCTGGCTTTGGATAGCTTTACAGAATGGATATTTTTGTAGTGAAGTACAATAGTGTGTTTTTTTCGAAGGAGATTAGGGTCAGTTGGAGCTAATAAGCAGATCTTGCTTTTGTAATACAGCGTGTTGTGCAGTATGAAGTATGTGCAGGGAATAATTTTCTCTCTGTTCAGCTCAAAGCATGACTGGCTAGGTTGTTCATGGATTTAAAATAGTGGGCTAGGTGCTTGAGCCAAGCTTTCAAGATCTGTATACAGAGAAATTGTCTGACCCTTTGTTTAATATCCATTGAATACATCTTACAGAAGGCTTCAAGTTGCATACAGTGTGCTAGATTTGAATAGATTATGTCAATCATTTGTGTATCAGTCTGTAAGATTAACACATGAGAATCGGGGGTCCAAGTTGACCTCTGGGCTTTGGTGAATAGACAGGAATTTAACGTGTCTGTGTATTAATACTGTTGCTTTTGTGTCGAGGTGTGTTTATTGAATCGTTTGTTTAGCAGTTGGTTTGAAAGTGAATTGATATGAAACTGTATGTGCTTTCTGAATAATATTGCAGCTCATATCATGAGGAATAATTATTGTTCATTGAACTTCGAAGCATCTTCCAGAAGATAAAACATCCTCCTCAGTCCAACAAGAGCTTTTGGTTTATTTTACTTTAAAAGTGAAGTGACTTGTGGTATTTGTGTGGAATTTGTGCTCAGCATTTAACCCATTCAACGTGCACACACAAACACAGCAGTGAGAAGTGATCAACCACACACACACACACACACACACACACACGGAGCAGTGGGCAGCCAGTGCTGCGGCGACCGGGGAGCAGTTGGGAGAATGGTGCCTTGCTCAAGGGCCTCACCTCAGTCGTGGTGTTGAAGGTGGAGAGAGCGCTGGGAATTCACTAACCCCACCCACAAACCAACAAGAGCTTTTAATTGAACTGAACTGCAAAAATGCTTCACATATGAAGAGTTCAGTTAGTTTAGTAATGAATGTAAGTGTTTGAGGTCATCCTCACTTCTGGTGTCGAGACTGGCCGCTCTTTGGATGGTGTCCAGTCTCCATTTCTTGACGCTGAAGAACGGACCTGCTCCCTCCAGGCTGGCGTGGCGTCTGAGTTTGGACAGGAAGTGGAACATGGTGCCCTGAGCTGGACAGGAAGTGGAATCTCGGTCCATCAGCAGGCTTCTGTTCATCACCTCGATCTGGAGAGAAATATCAGGAGGGAAGAGATCATGAAAGAGTCCAGCAGGTCACAGGTAACACCGGTCAACCTCAGGAAAACATCCGGCTTATGTTATAAACCAAAGTCAAATATATTCAAAGAATCTCACCAAGTTCTGTCCAGATGCCATGCAAGGATTACGTTCAGTTAACACTGATATGCACACAGCTATACTGTACTGTTCACGGTCAAGCAAATAATGTCACTGATGCAAAATATCTTACTGGTGTTTACAATCCTTTTTATTTTTTGGATGCAAAATTCAAATAAAGCTTATAAAAATATAATGCATCTAAAATATGAAATATAAAATAAAGTTGAAAACACACCTCTTCCATCTTTATTTGACTCGAACTCTACTGCTAACTTACTAACTGCTTGTTTTCATAAAGAGGAGCTTCTCTAATCTGTTTTTATTATATTTGTTTTCTCATTAATTCTACAATTAACAAATGCAAAAAAGAGGCCTTCTATCTGCTTTTCTTTTTTATTATATAATTAAAAACTAAAATCTTGCTGCATGCAGTGCGTCAGACTAACTGAGACTGCATGTCATTGCTCTTTTGTTGGGTTTGACTGCTTCCAAGTCACTTTGGATGAAAGTGAAATGCAAATTATTATTTATAGTATATAAACATTAGCAGCATTATCAAAACTGGGAGGTGTGAGTTCCTCTGGCTGTATTCCGTCCCGTGTTGTGCTGATGAGGAGCGTGACTCACGGTGTGTGAGCGGGCCGGTTTGGTGCTGCTGTGTGTGGAGCTCAGTGTGTTTCCGGGCAGAGCACAGACAGGGCTTTGAGAGCTCCACGGTCCTGCAGCCTCCGGCACGGGACCCTCCACGGGCTGAAACACACACAGGGTGCAATTTAAGGCATTCCAAACTCTAGCCAGTATAATGATGCTGCTTTCTAGGCCTTTGTGTGCAGGATCACATGCATCCTTTATAGAGAACTCAATCCCAAACCTGCACTGTGACAAATCACTGAAAAACCTGTGGAACATCACAAACCTTCAGCTTAACTGAAAATACACTATTGTACTCAACAATTAATGAACCTGGATCCTTTTATATATGTAAATAATCTTTGTCTGGTTTTTTTTAGGATGGGACAATATCAGATCAGATCAGTTAAAAGTCAGATAAAAGTCAGATCAACTTTATCTGATTTCCATGAGAAAGTGAATCATATTTACGCCCAAATGATAATTGATCAACTTTAACTCACGGGTTCTGCTGGAACTGTAGTCTGGAAAAGTCTGTACCAGTTCATTTGTGATGTTTTCTGCAGTGTGGTGATGCTAACGTACCTGGAATATGGACAGGGCCGGGTGTTTGGAGGGCTGTTCGGGGAGCGCCACACTGTTCTCCGGAGAATCACACTCCATGATGGTCAGGATCTTCAGCGCCGGAGGCTGCATGTGAAGCTGTGTCAGACGAGCTTTCTTCAGGTGATGGAAGTCTCCCTCCGTCAGCGTGTACCTGAGACGACATTACAGCAGAGTCTGATTCACTGCTGCTTTCTAGTGTTCAGAGGCAAGACACATGAACCCTTGTGCATCCATAAAATAAAGTTACACATAGGTCCATGGTGGACAAATATATCCATGTGAAAAAAACGTAAAGCTTGGGAGCACAGACGTAAAGGAATAGTTCACCCAAAAATGTGAACAAAACCTAAACATTTTAATGAAGAGCGATGGAAGATTATTTTAGATGTAAAACTGTTTATCAGAATCAGAATCAGTTTTATTGGCCAAGTATACTTGAATATACAAGGAATTTGACTCCGGTAGGTGTTATGCTCTCTAGACATGCAACTAGGACGTCCATCATTATGCATACATACAGTGTAAGAGGTACTATGGATAAGTGATGGATATGAAGACAATAGACAATTTACAATAGTAATATACATACACCACTATCAACATTATATACAGGTATAAATTATACTAAGAGTCACAGGTAGTGGTACAGGTGTAGTGCAGAGACACAAGCCCTATTGTTCCCTGGGTCGGGACTGACAGAACAGGCTAGATAAGAGTAAGAATAATAATAATAATAATAATAATAAATAAATAAATAGTGCAGGTAAAGTGTAGTTCAGTGTGGGGGTGGTCAGGGTCCGTGTAATAACGGGATTGAATGATGATGATCTTGGCGAAGGTGACTGTCTCAACTGCTATTCAGGAGGGAGATGGCAGTGGGGAAGAAGCTGTTCTTGTGTCTGGTCATTTTTGCAGGCAGGGATCTGTAGCGCCTGCCAGATGGTAGGAGGGTGAAAAGAGAGTGTGCAGGATGTGTCGGGTCTTTAATGATGTTCTCTGCCTGCTTCCTGGACCTGCTAGAGTACAAGTCCTGGAGAGAGGGCAGGGGGGCACCAATGATCTTTTCAGCTGCCTTGACT
>JAUMHQ010000046.1:16155815-16166974 GCA_032361165.1 Enteromius paludinosus
GCCATCAGGACAAGACCAAGAGAACCAGACACGTCCTCTGCTCAGTCTGACCTGTGTGGCAGCCTGGAACTAAACCATGCCATGCTGCTTTCATCTGATCAGAGAAGATCTGACCCTGTCCTTGCCACTGTCACCGTTACCTTCCTTGTTTTGGGACTCTTGGCTGATTGCACAGACATTATTGGATGAAAGCTGAATCACCAATTAATTGATTGTAACTGGAAAAATGACTTGTTAATGTCCTCTTGCATTACTGACAAAGTATTTTCCTGTTTGACTCTGTACAGCTGCGTTGACACAATCTCTAATGCGCTATGTGAATAAAGAGGACTTGATTTTTTTTTATGTACTGTAACACCTGCTTCATTTGATTTATTTACGTACTTATTTTTTACTTCCGCCTCATTTATAAGATGTAAATGTGAACCATAATATTTGTAAATGTTTGCTAACGTTTCTTTAGCTTTAGTTCATTAAACAAAGTTTAAAGTGAATTAGGCAGATGTAATGTTTGTCGACTGGAGCTTTAAAGGGATATTTCACCCACAGATGAAATTTGCTGTTCATTTACCGACCCTCAGGCCATCCAAGATGTAGAAGACTTTTTTGAAATTCCTGTTTGTTTAGTTTGTAGTTTGTAAGAAATTTTTTTTTCATTGCTATCAAATAAAGGCTAACGTGTGCTGTAAAGTGTCTTTTTTAGTGACTGATAAGCAGTAGTTCCCAGCAATTTCTTATGATGCCCAAATAATAAATCCTAGTTGAGTAAACTAGGTAAACTATAATCGGCTGCAGTCTCTAAATGTTTGACTAAAGCATTTTAGTTGAATGGATTCTAAAACTAGTTCACTAAGGGTTGAGCCAATTAAAAAATAGCAATTCAGATAATACTTTGATGTCAGAAATTGACTCATCGTAACGTTTCTGTGGTATTAAATATTAATTAGTTGAAAGTGCTTGAGATGTTTTACAGTGTACTGATTTATTCTGTGTACTGTACTGTATTTACTCCCAATTTATCAACCAATGTGTTTGCTGCTGGCCTTCACTGATCCAATTCAATCATAATAAACAGAAATGAGTAGTGTTGATCTTTCTTCTTCGTGTGATTAGTTTGATCCGTCCTCTACTGTACAGATGTGAATTCATATTTGCTTCAGTCTCAGACGGATTGAAAGGGCTTTTACATTTGCAAAATAACTTTTTATGTTAAAAACAAACCCAGCCCAGATTTATAAACAGGTCTTGTTTCTTGATCATTGTTCTCAACATTTAGATGTTTCCTTATTACTTCATAAAAACATAATGCCTTACTTTTCATAAAAGTAACTCGTAAGTAGTTTACTTTTCAGGGAGTAACACAACATTGTAATGTATTCGTTTTTAAAGTGTCTTTCCCCAGCACCTGTGACAACGTGCCCCGCTGTGCAGCAGAGCTGGGTGAATGATCTGAATCTGAATCAGAGACGTTTCTATCTTCAGTCTTATTCTTCTGTCCATCCTGTGATTTTAGAACACTTCACTTCTGGATTGTAGGAATCGTCTGCTGGATTAGTGATGTGTGATTTAGATAGAGATGCTTTGTCCTCTGTCCTCATTCTAGTCTTCTTTAGGAATAAAACACCTTGTTTTTGCTCTCTTCTGAACTCAAATGAATAATTTAATTAGCTTCAAGTGTTTCTAAAGAGAAAACAGTCTCACACTTCTCCTCATCAGCATACATGAATAATCAAAGCTGCGGTCGTTAACACTTCACTGATCGTCTCTCAACTCTATTCAGTCCAGACAGCTTTATTGGCATGACAAAAGCCCATTCAAACAGAGGAATAGGGAATACAGCCTTCAACAGAGAGTTCACAACAATACAGAGCAACTGAATCACATCTGAGCAAGTAATACTGCCATTAGAACAAAAACAGATAACCTCTGTAAAAACCCAGAACTCATTGTGCACTGCGTCTTCTTAATCTCAACCAAACTGTAGTTGGGTTATTTTGATAAAAGATCACTAAAAATACAGCAAGTAACACAATAAAAACATCACAACATAATAGAAAACAGGATTAAACAGGTAAAAAAAAGTAAAAAAAAAAAATAATAATAAAGGTATGAGTTAATATTTTTGCAGATAAAATCACTCACATATGCTCTCGTGGAGCAGAATTAAACTAAACTAGTGCAGCTTCCTCCAAACCTCAGAGAGACGAGAACTGAAAGATTCATAGCTGGGCTCCTCCAAACTTTATATTATATTTATATTATATAAACCTGCTATGATTAAATATGGTCAATCTTTTATGTATTTAATCTTATTTTTTAACCATGTGTTTGCTGCTGAGCTTCGATGATCCACTTCTCCTGGACAGATGTTAAAGCACATGTCCTTCAGCCCAAGACTTGTTCATTTCCCTTTTGGAGCCAAAAGTCTTCTTCTTGTAATAGGTTCATTACCACCAGCAATGAAATCTTTACTGTTTATTTCAGTCGACCATTTAACAATGGTCCATGTATGGACTAATGGTCTAATTTAATTATTTTCTAACCTAATCCACTTCTTCATTTCTCCTGACACCATTTTGTATTTTGATTTTGTAAAATATTAAAGAGAATACAGATAAAAAGATCTCAAACTCTTTCATGACACTGTATGAGTTTGGAAATGCGGTTTTTGATTGGTGAAATTGTTTTGTTTATTTATTATTATTCTGTTTGTGTGTTATTGTGTATTAGTAACGTTTGAGTTTTAAAAGTAAAAAGGGCCTTAAACAAGAATAAAATTGTGATTTTATTTTATTTTAAGCTAATATGGCAGTTTTGATGACAGGAAGGAATTAAACGGAAATACTGATCCTTTACAGATATTTAAGGATTTGGTAAGAATAGATTTTTTTTCCTTGACTAAAAAATTGTAATGTCAACCCAGTGAAGAGAGAGGTTTTGATATTGGTTATTTTTATTGTGTATGTGTAAAGCCATAAATTGTTTGTTTAGGAAGGTTATTTGTATTTATAATATGCATATTTTATTAACAATATTTATAATTGTTTGTGGAAAAAAAAGTCTCGAAAGTTTAAAAGTCTCAAAGTGAGCTTTATTGTCATGACCTGCACAGTGTTGGCAAAGCACTGAACAAAGAACAAATAATTTAAATCAAGTCTTTCTCTCTCTCTCTCTCTCTCTCTCTCGCTCTCTCTTTGTGCGTACGTAAACGAGCGTGTGTTTAGGCGCCGCCCCTGAGCGTGGTCCTTTATAAGTGGCGCGCTGCGTCACTCTGCGTCTCTGGAGTTCAGAAGGCGTTAGAGACGCACATCATTTCACCCGTTACTGCGAAATTACAGGTACCTACCGTTTTCTTGTTTTTTTTCTACCGGGGCTCTTTTGCGTTATTCGACGCGTGCTTCCACTAACGTTATATTTAAATATAGTTAATCTATCCACAGGATTGATCGCGTTGCCTCGTGTTTTGTCCTTCGTGATTCGCGCGCTGCTTAAAATGGCGACGCCTCGTTGGGCTCTTCTTCATCCTCGCCTCAGATCAGCCGCTTTTATTAACGTTTGATCGATTCATCCGTGCTTTCGGTATTTGTGACCGTGTGTTTGTGTCTTATAACGTGTATTTATTGGCGGCTGGTTTCAGATTGGCGGGTTTTTACGTGTTTTTTCGGTCATTCGTGTGTTTCTATGGAGCCTATTGTTTGACCTAGTTTAGCTCTTGGCGCGCAGTGACCCACATGTCGAGTTTGAATGAATACAACACGCCACAAATATTTAAAATGGCACGTTAGCGTTATTTACAATGCGCAATTAATCACGAAATGTCTCTTTTATTTGTGTTTTTGTATTTTTTCGATTTTACTGTTTCACGTCGAAACTACGGTTTATTGTCTCGATATAAGCGCGGTTTTGAGGTGTGATGTGGTGATTTATTGATCTGCTTGTGTTTTTAGCTCAGAATGTCTGACGAAGGAAAGCTGTTTGTCGGCGGCCTGAGCTTCGATACCACCGAACAGTCGCTAGAGGACGCCTTCTCCAAATATGGCGTCATCACCAACGGTGAGTAGCCAATCACTGACGCGCTCTGCTGCCGCGCTGTTTCCGATTGGTTCCGGGTTCAGTGCGATTTGCATAAGCCGCTCACCACAATGTGTCTGTTTCCAGTTCATGTGGCCAGGAACAGAGAAACCAACAGATCCAGAGGATTCGGCTTCGTGACCTTTGAGAACCCAGACGATGCGAAGGACGCACTTGAAGGAATGAATGGAAAGGTTTGTTAAATAGGGGCTCTCTTTAGGGAGTTGGTTTTAATTAACTTCTAGGTCATAAAACTTACATTTTTGGGGAGAGTAATGTCCTTATAATAAAATATTCAAACTGTATAATCCATGGTACACTTCTAGTAAACGTGCAGTTCATTTTTATCATATTTTCAGAAAGTTAAGATATTTACACTCTCCCCAAATTTGTCCTTAACAAAACACTGTAATCTAGTTACATCAACCTTAATAAGGGTACGGTCCTATTTCACAATTTGTCTTAAGCAAATATGTATTATATATTTTTCCCCTCGGGTGAATCAATAATTAACAATTTCAAGTGTACTCTGGAACTTGTCAACACATCTTTGCTGATATGCAGTGCACTCTTTTGTTGATAAAACCCATAGGTTGTTTGCAGACACATGGTTTTGAGAACCCTCGAAACACTGCCGGAGGGCATGAAGTGACTTTCTTCACAGGAATCAGTAGCAGAAGCTCCTGTGTTTTATGAATGTTCAAATCGGTCAAACCGAGCAAACACAAGGAGCTTTTATTATGTAGGAAAATGTTTCTCATAAGGAGTGAAAAATCAAGAAAGTGGTTTGTAAACCGGTATCTGTGGTTGGGAGGAGGCGAGTCCCAGAATACTGGTGTGCCAATCATTAATATAAGACTTAAATTTAGTTTAAAATGGTTCCACTTCATAATATGATAATACTTAATTTACATCGTGTCTGTGGCGTGATAAGCATTTAGTGTAGTCTCACGCTCAACCCTTAGAGTCGGCAGCACTGGATTATCTGTATTAATATCATAATACATTACAGGTTTCATTTTTACAGATGACCTATTCGCCGGCCAGACGCCAGTCACTTTGTCCGGTTTCAGTCAACTTTTTTACTCCTTATGACCCTCAGATTTTCCTACACCATAACAGCTCCTTGTGTTTTCTCGGTTTGACCGATTTGAACATTCATGAACAAGACAAGAATTTTGCCCTTCTGCTTCCTATGAAGGAAAATCTCTTCCTGTCGTCCAGCTGCGTTTCGCGCCACAGCAATGACGTCATGTGCAAACAACCTATTCTTTGGAAGCAACCACATTGCGTAACAGAATTAACTCGTACTAAATAGCAACAATTGCGTATCTATACTATTTCCACAAATGAGTCCCTACCACAGCAATAACATGTTTTAGTCGTGACCGTTACAGTAGTGACGATTCTATGGGATGTCAGTACACTAAAACAAAGCAAATCCGTTACTGGTTTAGACCTTCTCTCACTGGCTGTTTAACACTTTTTGTTGTAGTCTGTGGATGGCCGAACGATCCGGGTGGATGAGGCTGGAAAGGGTGGTGGTGGTGGAGGAAGGTCTGGAGGAGGATCCTACAGAGGTGGTGGAGGACGAGGAGGTGGAGGAGGCTTCTTCAGAGGAGGCAGAGGAAGAGGAGGTGAGAGAGGAACTTCAGATGGCTCTTTCTTTTGGTGTCTAGTTGAGACACTCGGTGTTCTGATGCATTTCTCTTTGAAGGTGGAGGCGGCTATGGTGGCGGTGACCGCAGTTATGGAGGTGACCGGAGCTACGGAGGCGGTGGTGGATATAAGAGTGGAGGAGGCGGAGGAGGAGGATACTCCTCTGGAGGAGGCGGAGGATACAACAGAGACAGGTGTGTGTTACTGCAGATGCACTAGATCGGTGTCCGCCAGAGAAAGACCGAACAAACAAGAACAACAAAAAAAACAGTACAAGCTTTAATGTTAAATGTTTATGCATGCATCAGAAAACACAACACCTGTTCGGGAATGTGCTTCAATATTTTGTTTGACTCAAATGCATGCCGTTAATTTTAACTAATTAAAAGCAAAAAGCCAACTCTTGTAGTTTAATGACGTGTGACCCAGCAGCAGTCATTGCAGCACCGCTAGATTTGTAGCAATAAACAGTACTGGAGTCAAATTTTTTTTTTTTTCTTATTCCCCAGATAATTAACATATTAAAGAGATTTAATAAAGTTCCTACAGCAAATATTAACTTTCATGTTTGACTGGTAATATGCATTGCTAAGAACTTGTACAACTTTTAAAGAGATTTTTATTTTAGATCCAGGTTTTCTAATAGTTGGCCAGATAGAATTGTATCCTAGCAAACCAGACATCATCCGAAAGCTGATTAAATCTCTGCACTGAGGTGTAAAGCATCATCTCTAGTTTAGCTCTTTGAACACGTTTGTGATCTTACTGACGAGGCATACAAGTAATGCATTTCTTTTTCCCTTGTGATTATTAAAACGAGTGACCTGCCTGATGAAGAGCGTCAGTCATGTACCTGGAGTTAACCTGCCGTGTTCTTGTCGTTTCAGGAGTTCTGGTTACGGCGATCGCAGCAGCTCTTACAGAGACGGTTATGATAGCTATGGTACGTATTAGCTCCCTCTGCTCTGAAATCCCCATACAAGCATGCGTCTGCTGTGCTCGTGTCGCCACAGACGAGTCAAACAGGCTTTTCTAGTTAGTGTAACGTATTTTGTTTTCTCTTTTGTATGCATACAGTAAACCTAAAAATGCTTTGACATGGCCCAGTTTTGATTTGGATTTAAAAGTTTCCGGCCCTGTAATTTGGCTCAAGTCACATTGCACAGAATCGGATCTGAATCGGGCGGATAGTCGTGACTCGCGAGGCGCAAGGCCAAACGCAGGACGCTCCAGCCCGGTCGATCTCATGTCTGATTAGTGGGTTAGTGAGGGGTTGTCTTGTCTTAAACCTGTTGAGATGCTTGAGTGTCTTCATGTGTGATACTTCCTCCTCAGCTGTACACGATTAAAGCCCAAGACCCGACGCGTCAGCGGCCGAGCGTTTCTAAAGACTCATGGATCTGTTCTTGGATTTGTTGTAGCTGTTCTCCCTGTTTCTGTTCTGTTCTTGTATTCTGAGGGAAAGGCCGCTTTCTGTTCACCGGCTGTGAATGAATGAATGTCGATGGGTTCCTCTTCTGCCTCGTTTGAAACCTTAAGTCATCAGCCGAGCCTCGCTGTCATACTAGCGCTCACCTGTGCTTCTATGGGGAGTCTCGAGAGCGTCGGCTCTCCTCTGTTTATGTTACTGATGCGCAGCCGCTGTCATTAAGAGCACGGCTTCTTCTGTTAGCTGTAAGCCAATGATTTGTCCATGTCCAGTATCCAAAAAGTCACTTCCTTTCAGACTGGTGAGCTGCGCAGTGGACGGCCGGCACTGGCGCTGCGGTTCTTGAGCCTTGCTGAGGTATCTGTCTGTCTATCGCTGCTCCCCGCATCCTGCATTTTAACCATGGACTCTTGACTAATATATCTATCAATCATCTACTTGAAAGAGAACCAGAAATTGTTAACAGTACACTCCAGAACTGGGAAAGAAATCCTTGTGCTCTTGTTTCCTTTGTATGAAAATTTGACTCACTATTTTGTTTTTATTATTTTGTTTGTTTTTTTTTTGTTTTTTTTTGCTTTTCAATTGTGGCTTCATGGAGCCTATTAAACGAAACCATTTGTTCAAACGCTTTGAATTCTGTTGTGCATTTCAAAACCCTACAGGAGGGGGAGGGGGGGGGGGTGAATCACTTCACTGCAAGAGATCTGATCGGGAAAGTTGCAAAGCATTAAGAATTTCCTAAATCTGCTTTAGCACAGGTACTCATTCTAGCTGCTGTAGCTCGTTCAGTTAATTAGCTGCAGGTGTAACTACAAGCCTGAGGCATACCACGCAATTTTCATCTTTCCCAGAGGAAAGTGGTGTCGTGAAATCATCGTTATAGAATCAGTGATTGTTTCACGACACCACGCTTTCATCAGGGGTGGCTGAAAATCTGCCTTTAACTCTTATTAATAAAGGGGCAGTTCTCACATCCACAAAACTTTAGCGTCTTGGTCATTAACTCTGAATGGAGACCAAAAAATTACATTTTTAAATTCAAAAGGAGGGACCTAAAGGGGGCTTTCATGTTCTTGTTGGCTCGGTTTAGAAGTGGCCCAAACCTGTTTATAACACGCCACTGAAGACCAGATTTTAGCAATGCATGTTATTTCCAGTGAGATCAATCTTTAAAGTCAAATAATTTAAAAATGCTTAATTTAACATCTCAAACAGAATTATGCATCGAGCTCCAACAGGAACAGTTTGTTTCAGTAATAACTGGGTTTGTTAGTTTTTGCACCTTACTAACTGAATGGAGTTTGGTGTCGATTGTTGCACGACTGCCTGTTCAATAAAATAAAGGTCTGGAAGAGTTTAACCTTCACCAGTGCTGCTAGTTAGATGAGTAGAGTGAGTTATTGAGTGTGTTTCACCCAAACAATGCTTGATTGAAGCCAAGCGCTCTGGATGGGTTTCCTCAAACACGTCCTTGGAGCTTGAAGCGTTGCATCTACCGAAGTGAATCCTGACTCTGGCTGCTCTGTTCGTTAGCCTGTGTGCGTGAGGTAACCAAACTTTGCTCTCCTGTTCACTTCTTCAATGTAGTTAAGTTTTTGTTGCTCTGACACTGAGCACAGCGCAGATCTTGAGTGCTCTCAGATGCATGATCTGCAGCTGACGGCCGTTAAATCTCAGTTCTCCCAGTGCATTGCCAACCATTCTAGATAGACCTTCATATTAGGCTCTGATTAACCTTCAGTGTCTCACCAACACATTTACTTTCACCAATGTAGCTCAATTTGAGAAACCCCAAATTAGTTGAGCTTTTGACCAAAGACTAGTTTGTTCTGTGATGCCTGCTTTTGAGGGTTTAATGTTCAGTGATCCCTCTCTGGTTTTGTTCTCAGGTTGAGTTCCCTTCGTCTGGTGTTGGTTTGAAGAAGGCCGAGGCCTGGTGAACACGGCTTGATCCTCTGAACGTAAAGCGTGAGGTGGGTTTTGGTTGATGGAATGTCTAGTGGTCTTGTAGATTTTACAAAGACTCTTTTGAGATCTGCTCTGGTCTTCTGTGCAGATGATGGAACCGAGGACCTGCTCTGATTGATGGAGGTTCATGAGCATCCGATGGTCGTTTAGAAGATGCTTTTATCTAAAGCCACTTACAAATCAGGACAAGAAGCAATTAAAACCAACCAAAGAGCTGTTTTATGAGAGTAAAGAGTAAAAATCCACCTGTTAGTAGCCTTCACAAAAAACTGTGAGTACATGCTCAAATGAACCGATGATGTAGAACTGTTCATGTAAACTAACGTTTCCGTTATTAAAATGAGAAATCACTGATGTGCTTTGATTTTTAATGTGTTGAAAAGCTTTTATTTTGTTCAAAATGGCAAAGAGACACACACTGCTCTACACAAATCAGCTTTACAGTCCTCTTTAAACCAAATAATGGATTTTTGGTAAACGTTCCTTCAATGAGTTTTATTTTTAAAACTGCAAATATTTTAGTCTAGGATAAAGCTTTTTTTTTTTTTTTTGCAAATCTTCAAAGGATGAGCTCTCTTCCAGAATGAGATTTCCTCACCCTCCACGTGCTCCTGTGTTCTGTTAAACACTGTGGAAGTCATCAACGCTGTACATTAGTCCAAATATCTTTGTGTGATGATGGCTTCAATCAATTGACTTAAGCTGGGGAAAAATCACTTTTTCATTGTTGTCTATATTATTTTCCAATTCAATATTGTAAAGCTGCTTAGACACAATCAGACTGGTATAAAGCACTATGTAAATGAAGATGATTTTGACCAGTAGGGTTACTCAACTATTTGGATACCAACAGTTTCAACAAAAGAAAGAAACTCGATCAGATCTGGAGCAAGTGGAGAGCGAGTAAATGAACTTTCATTCTGGAGGTAAATAATTAATCCTTGAACACCAGACGAGCACCGGTCAGACGCTCAGCTTCTGTTGAAGTGTGTTTTTCTCATGATCTAAGACACGCAAGCACTGATGGAGAAGATCACAGCTGGACCACAGCGTCTGTCCCGGGGAACTTGGGCAGGTTCAGCTTGTACTTCCTCTGAAGGTCAAAGGGCAGGAAGCGTCCGGCCAGGAAGTGTGATCCAGAGTAGCTCAGAGCGCATCGCTTCGGGGTCATCAGAGAAACCAGAAGAGCAGGACTGATCCGGTCTGAACTGGACTCGTCTGTGTCCCAGCCTGCATCACACATCACACACTGCTCAGAAAACATTCCCATCAGCTCGTACACACGCATACCTGCGGTTCACAGAACCGACATACTCTCCTTCAGAGGAAATCTGTCAGTCCTAAATGATCTGGAGTGATGACTCTTAATTAATGTCATTAATATTTGTGACCCTGGAGCACAAAACCAGTCATAAGGTCCGTTTTTATGAAATCTTTTGGGGTTTTTTTTTAGGATAGAACAATATTTGGCTGAGATACGATGAAATCTGGACTCTGAGGATGCAAGAAAAAATCTAAAATTGAGAAAATCTTTGTTCAAATCAAGTTCTTAGCACTGAATATTACTAATCAAAAATGATTTTTTTAATATATTTACAGTAAAATATCTTCATGGAACATGATCTTTACTTAATATCCTAATGATTTTAATAATTTTGACCCATACGATGTATTACTGTCTATTTCTACAAATACAGCTGTGCTGCTGAGACACAGATAAAAAGATCACCAGTCATCCAATCTGGGACTTCTCTCACACACACACACACACACACACTGTAAGACCAAATCTGAGCTGACATGCACTTTATAAACAAGGCTTGTATTCAAAAAACATCTTGAGGCAAAAAAATCTTTCAAATAATGGTTGAGTCAGTCCTAAATTTCCCAAAATGTTTCAGCCTAATACTAGCTCTTCAATCTGTGAAGCTGTAAGAGTAGTGAAGACTTCGAAGATCAAACCACAAACTCTCTATCCCCCAGTTTCACAGACAGGGCTTAAGCTAGTCCAGACTAAATTGCATGTTTG
>JAUMHQ010000046.1:16167074-16180502 GCA_032361165.1 Enteromius paludinosus
TCCAGAACATGGCGCCCGCAGCAACACTACAGACAGAATAATAGCTCCGCCTTCTTTCTTTGTGGAAACATTTGGGCGGTGTTTAAACCCACTCTGTGACGTAGAAAAGTGGAGGTGTGTTTAAACACGTTTTTTGAGGGACTGACAAGTCATAACTTTTATAAAGTAGATCTCTTTGGTTTTGAGACTTTCATGTTTGAAACTACAGATCTTCTTTATGCTCTAACAGAACACTCCAGAGAGAAAGGGACACTTGAAATCCCTCCACCCTTTTAAATTCTAGACAAATCTAGACGTGTGTTTCACCAGTGTTTAACATATAAACACAGACTGATGGTCACTGTGGTGGACAGTAGGAGACACACTGAGGTTAGACACAATACACTCATTACACTCCTTCACACACACACACACACACACACACACACACACACACACACACACACACACACACGTCTGTCCCTCTCCTATAATCTTCATTTGTTCCTCTTCAGTCAGTGCTGTAAAGTTCTTTATTTGATGAATTTGTTTATGTATAGGTCTCTTACTGGTTTGAATTTCTGTCTCGATCTATCTTGTCTCACAGTGAGCACACACCCTTTGCACTCTGGGTAACGAGCTCTCGATGGCTGACTGTGCTCACTGAGCTCAGGATTTGTCTCTGACGCTCTGGAGATATGCTTCTGATTCATAATTTGATTTTACTGTTCGATATAGCTGGAATTTACTGTTTTAGTTTCTAGATCCCAAATTTCCAGAAATATATTTTTCGATTGTTTGACAACTTGAATTATTTTGATGTTTGGGTGAGAAACAGTGCTGGTCTGAGACTGGTTAGTAAGTCTCAGAACTAGTTTACGGTTCAGTTCTCGAGTTTGTAGCACTTTAAAATGTAGTGATTCGGTGGGACTTTAGATGCATCCAGAACTTGAGGGATCTTTTTTTGTATACCAATGATCAGTGGGAACTGGCTTAATTTTGCCCTGCATGTGTTACTGGGTGGTGTTCTTCATCATTTTAGACTCCTTTTGCAGAATTGAGTGTAGCTCTGATCATTGAGTGCCATTTCAACCATCAGAATCTGCGTGGCTTTCTGAGCAGACGTCTATACAGCAACGTAAACTTCTGAAGCGCTGAATAACTCACACAGCACCCTTCATACAGTTCTCCAATTTTATTTAAAAAATCCTGATGATTTTGAAGCAGACACAAAGAAATGAGTTTAAAAACACAGTTATTAGAAAGAGCGGCGGCTGATCTGAGCAGAATGAGCCTTTACTACCCGATGCTCAAAGCGTCTGATAAACTACAGAAAGTTTTCATAACATTTATACAAACAAAGGCTATTCCAAATCAAAATAATGACAAAGATTATAATATTGTTAAATGTAGTATATAAATATTCAAACTTTACAAAATTTAATAAATGTATTTGTTAAAACTACAGAGGAAAAGAGGTAAATACCTTTAAAAGAAAAGACTGTACAGAGGGTAAAACGTGAGACGTGCAGGTACAAAACAAACGTGTGTCGTGTGTAAAAATATCAGCGCATAGAAAAGTGAAGACTGCCGTCACACACAGATTCACAAACAGCTCTGATTCAGTCTTGAGCTCCTCCAAACACAAAACACAGCCACGGCGCCCTCTGCTGGTCACCTGACCTCCACTTCCTGACACACCTCTTCACCAAACGCATCCCTCCTCAGCCCCAAATATTGGAAATCAAGCTTCCGGTCACGAAAGTCAAGCAGTGACGTTACTTCCTCAAACACATTTTTCAAAAGCTGATGCGTTCTATCGTTACTGTGAGCACATAAATACCGCAAAGATGTTTTTACACCGAACGCAGAAATAACATGTCAACGAAATGAAGATTACAATAACGAGAATTCGGAGGTTAAATGTGTCATGAAAACATGTTCTGTGGAGAATATGAGCCCGAGATGAGGGGTTGATGGATCTGAGGACCTGTCTGTGAGGAGCGACGTGTGACGACAGCGTTAAAACAGAGCAGAACACAAACACGCTGTGACCTTTGACCTCTGACCCCTGGTCTGTCCTTGCTCTGAACACAACCAATCAAACGCAACCAAAGACGTAAACCATGAACAACTCAATAAGTTAAAATCTGAACAATACAAGAGAGAAGTCTGCAGGTGAAAGGCAGCGGAGTCTCGCTCGTTCCGCGTGAGAGAGTGTGTGTGTGTGTGTGTGTGTGTTTAAAGCAGGCTGGCCAGGCTGGTGGTGGGTCCGTTCTGAGCTTGAATCTGAACAGGGGGAGGGCCTTCAGTCCACTGAAACACAGAAAACCTTGTCAAACATCTTCATTCATACATCATTTAGATCAACATAAACCGTCTTGTGTGGAAATGAAGGATCAGATATTCCTCATCCAACAAACGAGCTGTCGGTGTCGAGGCTATCAGTTTAAAGCACTATTTCTAATGGACAGAGATTCCAGTGTTGGGTGATGCGGGTGAGTGAGTGTGTGCATGTGTGTAAATGAGAGTGTGTTCATACACTGATGAGGTTGTGTTCTGGGAGGCTGCAGGCGGCGATGTGGTCCTGCAGGAGCTGCTGGGAGAAGTTCTGGTGCATCTGAGCAGCTTCATGAGCATCCATTGAGTTCCCACAGGCCTTGTTAAGATCTGGACAGAGATCAACACACACGGTTCAGAAAATGGTAATAAAACATGACCACAAGTCCGAGTTAAGCTTCTCCGATGACTCTGTTAGAGAGGCGTGTAATGAAGAGCTGTCAGATCAAAGCAGCTTCAGTCTGTGGTGGAAAAAGCAAAAACACTTCAGCAAAGCATGCTCAGGTCAAAGTGCTCCCGCATCTTTATCAGTTCCATGGTCAGTCCACTGTGTGAAGAATGATTGGGTATAATCGGTGTGCTGTCCTCACTAACAGAAACGGTGTAAGACATCTTCTGCACTGGATGAGGAGCGAACACAAATCCCAGACAGGAAATGATGCCTGCTGTTTATGACGCTCATGTGATGCGCAGCGGTCACTACAGTGAGAGGACTTGTATAGTTTAATAGTTTTTGAGCCGTTATAACTGTATGGATAAGAACGGTGACTTAAACAGAAGAGAGGGACATGCACTGAAACACCTCGCTGTGACCAGAGCTGTTCAGAAATTTACACCTAAGTATGTTTTAGACTTTTTATGAAGACCCAGCTTGTGGGAAACTATGTTCTATGTCCCCTTTAGCATTTTAATTTAAAGGAGTAGTTCACCCCAAAATAAAAAATCTGACATCATCGAGTTGTTACAACCCTGCATATGTTCATTTCTGTGTGTGTGTGTGCGCTGCTGAACTGACCCTTGAGTGTGAGTGTGTGTGTGTGTGCGCTGCTGAACTGACCCTTGAGTGTGTGTGTGTGTACGCTGCTGAACTGACCCTTGAGTGTGTGTGTGTGTGTGTGTGTGTACGCTGCTGAACTGACCCCTGAGTGTGTGTGTGTGTGCTGCTGAACTGACCCTTGAGTGTGAGTGTGTGTGTGTGCGCTGCTGAACTGACCCTTGAGTGTGTGTGTGTACGCTGCTGAACTGACCCCTGAGTGTGTGTGTGTGTGTGTGCTGCTGAACTGACCCTTGAGTGTGTGTGTGTGTGTGTGTGTGTACGCTGCTGAACTGACCCTTGAGTGTGTGTGTGTGAGTGTGTGTGTACGCTGCTGAACTGACCCCTGAGTGTGTGTGTGTGTGTGTGTGTGTGTGCTGCTGAACTGACCCCTGAGTGTGTGTGTGTGTACGCTGCTGAACTGACCCGAGTGTGTGTGTGTGTGCTGCTGAACTGACCCTTGAGCAGAGCTGATGACCAGAGCTGGACAGACATGTCTGGGATCTTACTGGCCAGCTGCATCGCAGGAACCACCATGTTGTTGCTCTCCTGAACACAAACACACAGAACGACTGAGAACACTTCTACAGGAGAGAGCTGCAGTGTGTGTGTGTGTGTGTGTGTGTGTGAGATTTACTCTGTGGTTCCCCAGCACGTAGAATATGTGTCCCAGCAGCACCAGAGAGCAGGCCGTCAGACGATTAAGATCCTCTGCATTCGACATCTTCAGCGTCTCACGCAGGAAACGCCTGCAAACACACACACACACACAATAATCAGCATCACAAACACACACGCAGGTCTGAGAACAGGAAGAGGAAACTGACTTGGCTTCATTGTAGCGTCCCTGGAAGAAGGACAGAAGGCCCCGGATGTAGAAGGCAGCGGCGCGCAGACAGTGTGAACTAAACACAGAAACATGAGAGTTCAGCTTCATACACAGACCGATTCACAGTAATAAACGTGTCAGTGCTGTACATGAGTCTCTGAGTGACACTGTGACTCATTCCTGAACCAATCCACAGTATTGAACAGTACTGAACCAAAGATTCCCTTAGACCTGCTGACATCTACTGGCGCCTTTAGTTTTTATATTTGCAATATTTGTGTGAGAGAGAGAGAGATTGTAGGCGTTACCTGACAGGAAAGTTGTGGTCTGGGTTTATCCGCTCTAATAGACTGTAGAGCTGCACCAATGAAAACAGAAGAAGAAGAGTCAGTGATGATTGCAGAAGATGATTATTTAAGTGTTTGATGATGACTGACCTCCTGATGTCTGTTTCCCTCTCTGATGTACACACTCGCCAGGTTAGTGACAATGAACGTCCACAGCTCCTGATGAGAGGTGAGCTGCGCACACACACACACACACACACAGTGAGCTCAGCTCCATCACGTCTGTAAGAACAGTGAGTGTTTTGTGTCTCACCCTCAGTGCTGTAGTGAACTGGGCCTCAGCGTTATCCATACAGTTAACAGAGATACAGTACAAACCCTGAAACACACAAACATCACATGAGTGACACACACACACACACCGTGGTCTCATCTGATCGATTAGAAACAAAACAAATTTAAATCACAATATGACAGTCCAATTATCAAATCACAAAGGCTGTGATTTAAATCAACACATTTTCAGTACCCAACCCTAGTGCCTGTGTGTGTGTGTGTGTGAGAGTGATGTTGTGGAGTGTGTCCTCACCAGCAGTGTGTGGAGTTGAGCCGCGTGATTGGAGAAGAGCCGTGGAGACTGCTGACAGAGCTGACACACCTGAGAGATCTGACACACACACGCACACACCTGTTACATACAGTACAGCAGCAGCAGCATCAGGCCACTCCGTCAAACACACACACCTCCTGAAGCGCCGTGGCCTTGTGTCCCGTCACCAGACGACACATGATGATGTGTTCCAGTAGAATGACTTGAAACGAGGACAGGATTGGGCTGCAGTCCAGCACTGACAAACACACACACCAGAGCATCAGTTACCACACACACACACACACACACACGAGTCTCTGCATGATGTGAGGAGACTCACTCTTCAGCTTCTCCAGCTGCATCAGGGCTTTATCAGTGTACTTCTGAGCTTTCTCCAGATACCCAGCCTGCATTGAGTGCATGACCGTCACCTGAAACACACACACACATCAACACCTCGCCTCTCTCTCCCATCATCACTAGTAAAATCACTCAGGAGAAGATACAATACAAACTATAAGCCTCAAAAAAAAAAAAAAAGCATCCAATTTTGCAAAAAAACAAAACAAAACCCAGTGATCATGCAAAATTATTTAAAAACAATAGCATTTATTGTAATAATAAGAATTTATTTTTATAGCACCTTTCAAGAACCTAATGTTACTTGACATCATAATACAAGAAATTAGCAAACAGCACACCGGACAGTCAAGTACTGAACTAATCAGTGTGTGTGTGTGTGTGTGTGTGTGTGTGAGAAACGCTCACCAGATAGACGAGGACACACATGTGCTCTTTGGGCAGCCAGTGGAAGAGATCGGCCGAGTTACTGGGCAGGATTTCATCATCGTGGAGTGTGGAGATGGTCTGAATACACTGTTGCAGCTGTTTCAGGCACGGCTTGACGCTCTTCACCTGCTCTCACACACACACACACACACAGGCCTAGGTCAATCACAGTCTAACACCAGGTGAGGAGGTGGAGTGAGCGGCTCTCACCTGTCCAGCGTCCAGGTAATGGGTCACCTGCAGCACCAGGAAGAACACACGCAAAGACTCCTTCTGGATGGGGTTTCCCTGCCAGGTCTCCACGATCTGACCACACAGGGTCAGGAGAGGATGGACCTCCTGCAGCTTACGCTCCATCAGCAGCAGCTTCAGACAGAAGAAGAACAGAGACTCTGAGAAGACAAACCTTTCCCGTCTGAATGTGAGCCAGATCCGCCCAACTCTCAGAGACATTATTTTACATCAGATCCGGACGTCAACCTCACAGAAGCAGTGAGAACACGAGCCTGATGTTTTCTGCTTTAAGAGCATCTGAGGAGCCACAGAAATGGGGAAAAAGCTTATTTTGTTCATTTTGTGAGGTTCTTAGACATGAGCGTGAATAATTATAGGTGTCCACTCTTTCACAGACAGAGAGTGAATTGACATGTTTTGAATTCCTAAATCTCTCATGTTTTTTTGTGATTATTGATTATATTTTTAGGATTTTTTTAACAACTGTGGTACTAATACTGTAAAATAAATGTGTCTCTGTGTCACAGCAGCAGTCATCAGCAGCACAGCGATATTTGTAGAAATACACAACAATACACCGTATGAGTCATTATCCATTTTTCTTTTATGCCAAAAACCATTATCTTTATGCTCCAGGAAGATATTTAGTAAATTTCCTAGCTGTATCTCAGACAGATATTGTCCTCTCCTAACACACCAGACATCAGTGCAGAGATGATGACTCCGCTAACATATAAATCTCATTTAAAAATGACCGGGGTTCGAGCATTTGTTTGAGGTTGTATTGGGCAACCTGGATGTATGTCTGACACTGAAGCACATCGAAAACGGACAACAGACTCAGAGACACACACAGAAATGAAATCGATGAACTACTATATTAATACAAACACACACGCACACATTGCGTTGCAGTTTTAGATGTTTGAAATAGAGATGTTTTGTGGTTGAAGGGCACATGAGAATAACATAAAACCCAGTTCATTTGTATTGACTTCACAAGACACTGAGGGTTACTCACCATGCCTTTGCTCAACAGGAACAGAGCTCTGTGGAAACGAGCAGCAGAGTGAGCACATTAACACCTGAGTGAGATTACACACTGATCATCACAGTAACTGATGTGAAGCTCTGAAACACCTGGTATACTCCGATCCCACCACTCTGGCGTACTCGGCTCCGACCCCGAGGAGATCACAGGCCGACACCAGATCCTTCTCCAGCGTGTGGAGTTGCTGCAGAACAACATCACCATCATCATCACAAACCTGATTCTTATATCAGACTCAGCGTGAGTGTGTTGTGGACTGTAGCGACACACTATGTGTGTGTGTGTGTGTGTGTGGCGTACCGCCAGCTGGAACAGAAGCCTGCAGTGCCAGTAGGGAGTCTGCTGTGAGATCTGGATGGCCTTCCGCAGCAAAGGTTTCGCCGAGTCAACCAAGTTCTTTAAAAGAGAAGAAGAGGATTTATTTATTAAATCATTCTGTAGTGTGCCAGGAGGAAATATCAGCTCACCTTTACCAACATTCATTCAACCAAATATCTAAACATTCTTATATCAAGAATAATTTACTTTAAAAGGTAAAATGGCCTAAGATAATATGTCTCGTTTCTGGGAAAAATAAAGAACTAAAAACAAGCAGAAATTTCTTCAAATGGAGCAAAAAAAGAACACAGTGACTTAATATCTAGCCATTCTGTTTGTCCAGTAAACACACCTTGACTCAAGAATGTTTACATATTTGTACTAGAAAACAGGAGTACCGAGTAAGAAAATAATGGTATAATTTACTTGAATCATCAAACCACTGGGATGTGTATTTCAGAGAGAAGGAAGAGGAATCACTCACCTGCTGGCAGTACAGCTCTGACAGGAGACTCGCCGCCTCAAACTTGACATCCTCAAACTGTGCTACCTGTACACCTGGCTAAGGAAAGCTCAAGAAAACACCGCTTTCATTGAATAGCATGTAACTCAGCAGAGCTTCTGTTACTCACACTAATCACAAACTCTACACAAATTCACAAGATCGAGTTTGACATTTACTTAAAGGATACCTGCTGTGAGATAAGCCACTGAAAAAGAGACAGAAAGAGAAATATAAGTCATACTTGTTCAAATCTACAGCAGCACATCCCATAATCCCACAGAACAAATGCAGAAGAAAGAGGGAAAACACGACAGACTCTCGTTGTACATGCTTTACAATAATAGACCCTTGAAACACGAAAAACATAACCAATAGGACTTTCCGTCATTGAATCTGTGGATGAATTGTTAACAATAACAATAATAACACTGTAAAGCGCAGGCCGGGAGTGCGGCCTAGTCGCTCGGTTGAGGCCTCGGTCTTTCCTGCGCGCTCTCACCGCTTTCTCGAGGTGCGTGCGGGCCAGCTCGCTGTTCTTCGTGTGGTGGTAGAGCACCGAGCCGAGCTGCAGGTGCGTGCGGGCCTCCACTCTCTGCGGCGGCTTGAACTGGAAGACAGCCTGGAGGCAGTGCACACACAAGCGGATTTTGGGAGGACTGGAGGTTCGGAAATGTTCGGCGAAACCGAGCAGAGCCAGATACCAGGAGTCCGGGGCCTCCGCGCCTGCCGCCATCATCACCACAACAACAACAACACGAGAGCACGGCCAATCTCGCGAGAGCTCCGCGGCCCTACCCTGAACGAGAACTCGGCCAATCTCGCGAGAGGACGTTTTCTTAGTAGATTTAGCAACGTTTCAGACCACTAGCAACTTGTTTTTCAAATTTAGCTATTTAGCATGTATTTGTAACTTTTCAGAAGTAACTGTAATAATAAAAAGGCACGCATTTTCCTCTTAAACACACAAAAATGGTATTGAACAGCTACTTACATGGATTGCTATACAATGCTGATGATGTGTAGCATTACTAGTTATCTAGAAAATACATAATATGTAATTGCTTAAGAATGTGTAACTTTTCAATACATGTAATATAATAAAATGCCTGTACATTCTTTTTTGCAAATAACATTTACCGTTTATATTATTTTTACGAACAAATTTGAATCAACGCATTTCAAATTACATTCTTTGCAGAGATTAATTCCAGTGTTCAGTGTTCATTCTATGAAATGAAGCAGTTTTGCGTGGTGGTCACATGATGACGTCATCGTTCAATGACGTCACAACGCCATTTGGCAACTTTACCTGGAAATTAGTTGTCAACACCGAGGATGCTCGCCTTTTGTGGACGGTTTACAAAATCAAAGAGAGAACTATTATGAGTTAAAACTAAAGTCTATTCGCAGCATATACAAAGAAATAGATCTAGTGTTAAGTTTTGGCTTTGTAGGTCACTTTAATCTTCTAAAAAAAATATTCGCATTTAGTAAAATAATAAAAATACTATGACAAACTTCTAAAAGGCTTCTACACATTTAGGGGCGAAATCATTTCAATTTATGACTTACAGCTCTCCATGTTTAATAATCACACTGTGGTGTATAGACATACAGAGTCATTGCTATTCTTGTGTGCCTCTTCCAGAACCAGTTCAATGCTTCCCTTTTATTAAAACAAACAACAATAACGCACTTTCTGATTCATAAACTATTTCACATGTTTTTACTCCATAGAATATCTGTACCTTTAAAACCTAATTGGTCACTTAATGTAAAATTAACTGTTCTAAGAGATGCTTCAGAAACACAGGTCACTACGTTCTTATTCTCAGAGCAGAACAACTGAAGGTGAATAAATCAGCAAACACACACACACAGAGCGTCTGAGAGCACAGGCTTTAATTGATCTCACAGAGTCAAAGACAGACGGCTGAATGAGTTTAATCAGGACTGTACCGAGCTAACACCACTGCTCATCAACGGGTAAAACACACATAAAACCTGTCATCACTATCAGGGCTTTTACGGTTCTGACCGAATGTAATAAATCAGCTTTAAAAAAAACAAACAAGCAGAGATGTGTGACTCGAATCTGTGAGGGCTCATTAAAATTAACTCGGGTGAAAAAAAAATCTATTTTCTGAATAAAGCACATCATATTTCAACCTGTTATGAGGGGAAAAAAGAAACAGACAGAAGAAAACAAAGAGTGTTTCCAGAGGAGATGCTGCGGTGTTCAGTAGTACGGCCTTCTGGGATTGTTCTGTGGAGAAACACAAGACACGTGTTAATGACTGTAATCACAGGCTGCTCTAGATCTGATCGTGAGATGAAGAGAGTTCTGCTGGAGCTCAAACAAACAATACTCTGCAAGCTCAGAACGTCTGGTTCAGGAAGCTGTAAACACGCCGAGGTGGCTGATGGGTAATGAGAGTGTGAGAGGCTCACCAGAGGATTCGGTCTGAAGCGATACGCCAGCATCATCCTCTTCCTGAAGGCATCATACTCATCATCAGTCTTCGAGAGTTCAGCCGGTCTGTCCACTCCAAACCCTGCCCCGTCCACCGCTGTGCTGCCCCTGCGCGCGCACACACACACACACACACACAGACAGCGAGAGAGACAAACATACACACACAGTCAGCCCTAGGTCGTTTTTTCTGACAGCACTAACTTGACCCTCTCTGACCGGTCACTGATCTAGTACAAGAGTAAAGCTGAAAGCACATTTAGAGGGGTCAAACACACACATCATGAACTTTAAATATTAATTGGATTTAAAATAAAGATCCACATTGGAATGTTTATCAGCGCTCAGGAGTGTGTTTATTAATGTCAGTAAAGCTGCTCTGCTTTCTCTCAGTCTCACTGCATCTCAGCTTTTCAAGAGAAAAAGCACTTGTGATTGGCTTTTGTCTATGTGTGTTAAACTACGCATACATGATGCCACAGACTTTAGAATCGTTTAAGCCACTTAATTATATTGGGTTTATAAACATTATGCACTTTTTTCACAGATAGTAGTTTTTTATTACATCTTTTAGTAATATTTTGCTCGTTGCACCTTAGCGGAGAAGCCAAAAGTCAGTGTGTGTGTGAGTGTGTGTGTGTGTGTGTGTGTGTGTGTGTTCACCTGTGGACTGGGTTTTTGATGCCCTGTCCATCTGAGCCCAGTCCTTCTCCCTCCTTCCAGCCCATCTTCATCAGCATCTTAAAGCCGATGTTCTCCACGGTCAGCTTGAACTCCTTGTACTCAGAGTAATCTGGGTCTCTGCCCTCCTGCTCGTCACACACACACACACACACACACACACACACACACACACACATCACACCACTACTTCCTGTTTCATTTAGCAGATGCTTTTATCCAAACAAAAGCAATTTGTCCTATTCACAATTTACAGTTCTTCATTTAACAGAACAGCAATAATGACTGTTTTCAAACAGGTCCAGTGGGTGTCGGGTCACATGATGTGATCAGCCTCACCTTCAGAGCTTTAAACGTCTCCATGAACTTCTCCAGCTCATCCGGAGGCAGGAAGTCACCAATGAAGTGCTTCCCTTTGCCCATCTCTGTCAGCTGCTCCGCCCACTCTGTGACACAGACACACACACGTCACACACATGTCACAGGACAGCTCACATCATGAGTGTGTGACCTCTCACCTCTGGTCTTCTCCATCTCCATCTGTCTCAGGCGATGCTCCCAGGTCCCATCCTCAGGGTCCAGCTCCTCGTCGCTGTCGTACTCGTGCTGGTGGTTCTTGATGGCCTTCTCCCACAACAGCTGCATGTCCTGCATCGCCCGCTTGTGCTTCATGATCATGTCGTACATCTCCTGCATCTGAGGCACACACAGAACTGACTTGACACCTATCTGAAAGTGAAAGGATGTCACTTTAAATGTGTAAGAAAGCGAGGGAACATCCAGACGAGCTAACGCCACCCATGCGGTGTTACCGGTGTTGTCGCACATCAGTTAACCGGCGGGAAACTTCCTCACTTATTTACATCATGACTTTATGTAAGGCTGCTCTGTGAAAAAAGTGCTATATAAATCCAATTTACTTGAATTTGGAGCTAGAGCAGGCATGAATGCTGGCAGTGTCAGAGTGGTGCTGTTTAACGACGATGCAAAGTTCCCACAGTTGTATAATTATTATTATTATTATTGTACGTTAAGTATTTATCATGAGTCACGATCGTTATATGTGTGTGTGTGTGTGTGTATATATATAGGCAGAGTGTTTCTAAAGAAATAAAAATGTCAAAATAAATGCAAATATTACAAACGTGACATTAAAAAGTGTACAAATCAATATTATGTAGAAAGTAACTGAACAGCGACAGCAGCTGCTAAAGTTAATAACAGCAGACAGATTAAATATTTTTGTATAGTTACGGTCTCTCTTATTATTCTGGAATAAATGTAAAATAAAACACTGATGAGATTTATTGGATTAGATGAAACGATATCAGAGAGCGTATAACTATTTGGTAATGACAACAGTAAGGATATATAAATATACCCACACAATGAACATGATTTTGCAATTTAGCAATATTCCCACGCAACGAATCCCCGGCGACGCCCTTATTCTGGTCACATGTGCTCAATGCATCATCAAAACCTTTATTTACTTAAAATAAACAGCGACAAACGATCGTGACTCATAAAAACAGCCTACATAAAAATTTATAACAATAACTATAATTGTGATAATAAGGATATTACAATTGTGCAAACTTTGCATCATCATTAAAAAAAAAACTTTTTCCCGAGCAAACAGCAAAAACCATAGCAGCTCCCCCAGGAAGTGGCTCTGCCAGGGAGAGCGCTAGTCCCTGCAGCGGAGTCATATTTACAAAACAGACATTCAAAATGATAGAGTCCAAAAATCATTAGGATATTAAGTTAGGATCGTGGTACATTTCCTACCGTAAATATATCAAAGCTTCACAGATTTACTTTCAGTTTCAGAACTAGTTTATTTTGATGTTATGGCATGTTAACGACATGACTGACCATTTACGGGGTTTATGGGTAATGTGTGTGTGTTCGTACTTCCTGTTGTTCTTTAAGTTGTTTCTTCTGTTCGTCTGACAGCTCTGTCACACCCACCAGACCGACTGGCTTCCCCTTCTTATATCCCAGACTGCTCAGCTCCTGATCTACACACAGAGTAGTATACACAAATTATACATAAAGATGTAAAAGTGTGTGTGTGTGTGTGTGTGTGTGTGTGTGTGTGTGAGTGCCTGTTAGTGCAGGAGTCCTGGATCCGGTCGCTGGAGCAGCAGAACTGATGACTGTGTGAGACGTGTGTGTGCCTGTCAATGCAAGAGTGCTGTGTTTCTGTGATTCTGTGTGTGTGTGTGTGTGTGTGTGTGTGCGGGTTTATGAGGACACAAATGTGTATAATGACATGGGTATGACAGGTATTACAATATGAAGGTGATTTATG
>JAUMHQ010000046.1:16208886-16220901 GCA_032361165.1 Enteromius paludinosus
ACACTTTTACATTCTCAAACACTTCATTCTGTGTGATTTATAAGCTTGTTTCCTCATGGAGACCGAACACATGTCCCACAAGATCAACATTTACTGGTATTCCTATCTTTGTGGAGACAACTGGTCCCTATAACGTGATAAACACCAGGTGCACACACACACACACACACACACACACACACACACTCACCCCGGTGGTGGAGTTGAGCTCTGCCAGGATGAAGAACATATACTCCTGACCCGGTTCTAGCGCGCGGTTCTCGAAGCCTCCGCAGTCCAGCTGGTCTCCGAGGATGAAGAACGCAGGCAGCGTGACGGGCGTGAAGCGGGCGGTGATGTACGCTCTCCTCAGGTCCACTTGACGCTGTCTGGGATCTCGCTGTTTCTGACTGATGTCCTTCAGCAGCTGAAACACAAGAGCTCCTCAGAACCACTGGAATAAAGTACAGAGCCCTTCAGAATCCCTCCACACATAGTCACCAAACCAACTGGAGTAAAAGTCTCTGATTCAACAGCCCTTTAGTATTTCACTTCCACACACTTAACACAACTTCAGTGAACCTTCTTCATATATCTTTACGAAGTTCACGACATTCATTTGAGAATATTTGTGAATCTCTTTATATATTTATTGTAACTCAAAATCTGGAAATATGTAATTGTTCTGACTCATAAGTGTTTTCAGAACGAACAGAGGAGAAACTGAGGTCAAGGGTCACACTCGGACTGCATTCATACCACACACACTTATTTAAAGACTGTACAATAAGCGCTTTGTTAAATGTTATCCTGGAGCACAGCTGTATTTGTAGAAATAGACCACAATACATTTAATTGACTTTTATGACATAATCATTAGGATATTAAGTTAAGATAATGTCCAATGGTACATTTCCTATCGTAAATATATCCAAACTTCATGTTTGATTAGTAATATTCATCACTAAGAACTTCATTTGAGCAACTTTAAAATGATTTTCTCAATATTGAGATGTTTCTGCTCGCTCAGATTCAGATCTTCTAATAGCTGTATCTCAGACAGATATCATCCTCTCCTAACACACCAGACATCAGCGGAGAGATGATTTATACATTGTAATTTCTCTTAATTGACCCTAATTAATGGTTTCGTGCTCTAGCACCTGCTCAGAGCTTCTGCTCTCTAGAAGTGTCTCAAGTTACCGTTTTCACTTGTTTTATCATGCTGTCGTGTGTGTGTGTGTTTGTGTGTGTGTTCTGCTACAGTTCTGAGGACCAAATGTCTCCACAAGGATTATAAAACCTGACATTTTATTGAGTTCATCTGGTCGGTCCTCACGAGGGAAACAATGATTAAAAATGCTAAATGAAGTTTGAAAGTGAAACTGCAGGAAGGTGTGTGTGATGTAGGTTTAGCGGTGGGGTTGGTGTAGGGCCATCAAACATATTGTTAGGTCAGTATAAAAATTATAGTCTATCAGAGTCCTCACAATACAGCAAAACAAACGTGTGTGTGTGTGTGTGTGCGCTCACACCCTCGCGGTTCACCGATCTGACAGTCTGTTAAGACTCTCTCACGCTCGCATTCACCTGCATGACCTCGTCAGGAGCAAAGCTCAGGATTCTGATACAATACTCCAGATCCAGCAGAAAGAGCAGAAGTCTCTGAGCGCTCACGGCCCACACAACCACACTGCAACTATCTTTCTCTTAATATAGAAAACAAGACAGAACCTCTTAAGCTATTTTACTTGTCAAGTTATTGCATCAAGAACGTTGAAATCCTTTTCTGCAGTGTACTGTACATCACAGATCCTGTAGATCTCACACATAATAATATTAATAATAATCAGCGAGAGGTTCTACCTCCTCCAGGTCCATCTCGTCTGGGCTCTTCGGTTGTCGAATCACTCCTCGGGCTCTCTTCAGAGGAACCACCACCACGTAGATGTTCCTGCAGAAACAGTGCTCTGGAATAAAGCCTCTGACAGACGCATACTCCTGAGCATATACCACACAAATCATTGTCTGTTTTCATACCGATTCTTCAGACGAGTGATTCGGTAAATCTGCACCTGATTCAGTGAGTGAAGTGTTTGTGTGTGTCGTCAGCGAGGACGTGTTGATGGATCATCTGCTGTGTTTCTGTGATTGGCTCACACACGTATCTTGATGATCGGTCTCTGCAGTATCTCAGCAGCAGACACAAACGCACATCCACTGTGCTTCTGAATTATTCACGGCTGCATGATTCCTGCACGTATGTGTGCTCATGCCATGCATGATTCATGCGTCCTCAGGTGTGTGCTTGAGCTACTGTAAAGGTGTGTGTGTGTTGAAGTGTGTGTGTGTGTGTGTAAATGCTGAGTTCCAGTCATCGGATCACCATTGCTCTCACAAAACTATTTTCTCACATAGTATTTACGTCTTGTTTTCTAGTACAAATATCTAAACATTCTTAAGACGTCTTTACTTGACAGCTAAAATGTTTAAAATATTTACTTGTATTTATATAGAAATATATAAACATAACTTATTATTTTTCTTAAATATATACATGTGTGTGTGTGTGTATTTATGTGCACATGGCAAATGTACACACACACTAGGGCTGCATAATCAATCGATTTTCTAATCACAGATCCCACAAGTCTGTAGTCCTTCAAAGTCCACTTGTGTTAAGCTTCTTTCTTCTGCAGGGGTTTTCCATTGTTATAATTTTAGTACGATAAGGAAAAATATGATATAAGCATCATTCAGTGTAAATTGTGATAATGGTAATTAGTAGTCGGCACAACAGTTTCAAGGGAATATTCCACAATTATGATGTTTGTCATCATCGTACAGCTCCACACACACACACGTGTCAACAAAAGCTTTTATTTTAAATGTGATCACATCTCGAGTAAATGCTTCTTGATTCAAGAGTGTTTAGATAGTTTTACTAGAAAACAAGACACAAGAACTAGGTAAGAAGATCATCTTCTGCGACGTGAGAATAAGCGGAGCTGGCACCTGACGTTGCTCATGGTGTCCAGCGAGGGCAGGATGATGGTGACCGTGGATTCGGTCTCTCGAGTATGGTCCACCTCGGGCCGGCGGATGAGGATGGGAGGAGACGTCTTGGCGTGGATGCGGTGTCTGAGTCCGCCCATGTTCCCTTCGGGGCTGGTGATCTTGAAGTCGTAGCTGGTGTCCGGCTGCAGGTTTGGGATAACAGCCTTCCTCAGACGAGCGTCCACCTCCATCTTCTGCCGGTTGTACTCCACCTGAGAATCAGAGCAAAACTCAAAGGCCTGGTTTACTAACCCATAAAAAGATTTGCTGCGGTCAGGTTTAGTCGATCTAGAACCATCACACTGCGCCTGGGCCGTTTTCACAGGAACTAAGCTGAGTCGAAATGTCCCCACTGGACCTTCTTTCTCCGATCATTTAGCTCACTTAAACCCCGCCCCTTTTTTACAACCTTGCATTCAGATCTGGCTCTGTTTTAAATGCCACGCCCACATCTCAACATCCATTTAACCAGCAACATTTAGAACTTTGTCAACAATCTGATACAAGAACACGTCACAATATTAAAGCAAAAAACTGACGCTACGTTTTTTTAAAATTGCAATTTTTCAGGCTCCGGAGGTTTCGAGCAAGCAGCAATATTAAAGACTAAGGGCCAGTTTTACGAAACGCAATCAGTGCAATTCCAAAACCAGCACAGAACGCTAATTAAACAACACACACTCAATCGTCCCAGCCCAGCACAAATTAGCATTGCCACAAATAAGGAACGGGGCATTTTTTTACATGCTGATCACTGACTGAGATGTTCATTCATGTTTATTTCACGTGAAAACCAGTATTAAAGAGGAAGGGACGGTTTTGAACTCAGACATTAATACAGAGATTTCTTAAAACAATTAAGATCACTTAAAAGAAGAGACTTTGTTTCTTATTCTTATTTCTTAAAGTAACAATATATAATACCTAAACTTTCCAATGAAGTTCCAGTCGCGCGGTGGTTCAAACGATGCGGTGCCGAAAAGACACGTACTGAAAATTTACAAATACGTGTTATTTTTCTGTCCATTACTGATTCAGAATGCATTACAATAAACTTGAAATAAATATACTAATTTATGCTGATAATTAAGCACACTCATTGAGCTGCTGCTATCTTATTTCCGATCGATACTGAGATAAATCACACAAAACACAGCTCCAGCGAGATCAATATTTGTTTGACTACAATCATAACCAATTGCAATCTACTTGAAATGATTTGACGAGTGCCGTTTTCTCTCGTGTGTTGATGAGTTTCCTACAGTTGAAGGATTTGCAAGTCAGAGGCAATGTAAGAGGTTTACCGGAACGCAACACACCGAAAAACCACAGTTGAGACTCACAGTGAAGCGATAGGGGGCGCTGCTCTCCGGAAACTCCCACGTCAGCAACACGCTCGTCTTCGTCGCCAGATTCACTGAGAAATTCCTCGGCACGTCTGTCCAAAAACACACACGAGACACGCATGAGACTCTGTGATGAAGGAACCCGAACACACACACAGGGCTGTGAGGAGGCAGACGTCCGCCGAGGCCTGTGCAGGGAATTGTGGGGGATGTAGAAGGTGAGCGTATGGCGGATACGCAGGGCCACATATGCAGCAGATCCAGTGAGAGCTGGCCCAGATTCACGAGCTGCTAATGAAGGTTATTTTGAAGGAAGTCAGGGTGAGACACAAACTCAATCACACGCAAACAAACAAGCACTCTTTTCATTTGTGCCACACCACAAACTGGACTGGGAAGTGTTAGGAAATGTAGTTGTGAAGGACAGTGAAGGAACTCAAAAGGACCAGGAAAAGACAAACGTCTCCAGTCTTACCGTGAACCCGAACACTCCCAGACGGACTGTGACTGACACCTGAGCACTTACCTGCAAGACCGCCTCTCATCGTTACCTGCGGCCCCGCCCACATTCACACCTCCACTGTGACAGGTCGGGTGGGGTAGTGTCGTGGGATTTCGGGGTTTAGTTCTGTGTAGCTCACCCAGGCGAGCAGTGTTGGGGAAATGTGTTTCTTTAAAAAGTAATGCATTACAGTAGTGCACGACTCCCAAAAAACTAACTGATTAGGTTACTTTGTAACATTTTATGGAAAGAATGCGTTACGTTACTTTTGAGTTACGTTTTGAATCTGGACAGGGCTTGGTTGTTAGTTTTTAATAGAAAAAAGTCCTTCCTTGACTTTTACAAAAGCCCTTTCACAGCAAAAGAGAGATGAACAGCCTCAGGCTGAAGGAAATGTAAATTAGAGCAGAGGACAGCTCAAACTAATCACATAAAGTATATGATGAGCAAAAACATTAGTTAATAAAATAGGATTTAATATACATAAAAGACGTCTTATTTAATCATAGCAGATTTATATAATATAGTGAGTTTGTATTGATTGTGAGGAACACTGGATGTGTTTCTGATATTTAGTCTAGAACTACAGTAAGATCATGTTCTCACACAACGCTCAGAAACAGAGGAACTGGAGAATTATTTGAAAAAGTAGCTCAGATATTTCCTTTTAAGTAAAAAAGTAACGCGTTACTTTACTAGTTACTTGTGAAAAGTGATCTGATTAGGTTTACTTGCGTTTCTTGTAATGCATTACCCCCAGCACTGCAGGCGAGAGCACCTGTACCTGTGTCGAAGGCCGTGGTTCGGTACAGCACCTGTGGGCTATAAGGGCCCGACCCGGCGCCGTTGTGAGCTGATATCCTCACAGCGTACGCCCGGTCAGGATTCAGCCCATGAATGGTGTAGCTGGACATGTCCGCCGGCACCATCAGTGTCCGTGGCTCAACGCCACCCGCTTCCTCATATGCCAGCATGTATCCAGTAAAAACAGCGTTCCGTTCCGAGCCGTTCGGAGGAAGCCAGGTGAACTGCAGAGAGCAGCAGGTGGCGTTGACGTGCTCCGACAACTGCGGAAAACCTTTCGGAAGAAACTCAGGCACAGAGAGCTCCTCCTGAGCCTCTTCGCTGTAACCGGAGCGCCCTCTAGCGGCCAGGAGGAATGAGTAAACACCTCCAGGACGCAGGCCGGTCACGTTGTGTTGATGCTCCTCTGGTCTGAAATCCAGAGAGACAGACTGAGAGTCATTTTTAAGGCCATAGGTCAGACGGAAACCCAGAATCTCTAGCAGAGGGTTGGAGGATTGTTGAGGAGTCCAAATCAGCGCAGCGGATGTCTCATTAACCAGCTCCAGGGACAGAACAGGACGAGCAGGTACTAGAGGACACAAATACACACAAACTCTTAGTGACTGTGCACATAAAACACATCCATCACACTGACCAGATCCAGTGCCCTCTTCTGACTGGACAATGCAGTGGTGATTGTTTATATGGTGTTGTAAACATGTAACTATATTACTGCACACCTCTCTCTCTCTCTATATATATAGTAAATCTCAACTGCTTGATTGTTTGTATCATCACAAAATGTGACTGGATCATCACACAGCTCTAATCATATAAGTGTGACTATAAGGCATAAAGATATTAAAGTGCCCCAAATAATGGATTTTTGAAAATGAAACCGCTCTTAGGTAATGAATTTTAAAAATTAATCCCAAGCCAGTTAATGTTTGTCAAGATTAGCATATTGCCTGCCCATTTGTTGATCTTTGTTAGTCTGAATGAAAATGTAAATTCATTCTTCACCACTAGATGTCTCTTTAGAAGCAGTCAAATAACTCTTTCCCCAGTAATAATTCCCTGGTAACACTGTACACAAAGCAGCACTGGTTCACAAACACTGGCTTATCAGACATTACAGACATGATGAGATGAACATGAGACCAACCCAGCAATCAAAAGTGTTTTTTGACCTTGCATGGATCTCATTCTGTTGCTGGGGAGTCCCAAAACCAAAAATATCAACCTTTCCTAACCAATAATAGGGGCACTTTAACATATAATAAACTAGTCACTGAATCACATTCAGCATCATTTGTGTCATTCATCAACGCAATAAGACACATGAGGCGGGGTTAATATATAGAATAATGCCCCGCCCCCTGAAGATATGTCAGCCAGTCCAGCGTCAGGAATGCGCACAATCACTAACTGTGTTTCTGATTGGCTAAAGAACTGTGAGTGTTTTGTTCTGTTGAGTCTCGTGACAAAAGACTGGTCACACAAACACTGTAAAGTGAAACGTGTCCGTCCCTACTTTTGACTCACATGCGACGGGTGTCTGCACCAGATGAGCGATGCTTTGAGCTCCGTCACCTTTAATGGTGTAGGCCGCCACACTGACGGAGTACAGTGTCTCAGGCTGCAGATCCTCAAGTATCAGCTCCTACACACACACGCACACAAGTCATTCAGTGCCAGAAACTTCAATGTATATTTAAGCACTGCTCTCTGACCGGTGATCCCTGACCTGACATGCTCTGATTATATGTTACTGCTGCATTCTTTTGATCATTCTCTCCAGCAATCTTATTCTGTGATCTGTGTTCGAGTGGCTCTATGAAAGTGCTCTCCAGTGTGAGAGGTTCACACACACACACACACACACACTCATGCAGTGAAGCGGTTCAGATCCAGCGGCTCTGATGGGCTTTGAAATCTTTCAGTCTCAGCTGTGCTTTCGTAAGCTGCTCTGAACATAAAGCTGAAGTTCATACTCACATATTGCGCCGTCTCATCCGCGTCCCTCTAAAGGCACGGCAGCAGAACGACACGCACAGAGATGTGAGAGAATCAGTGATGACCAGGCGGCGCGTAGGAGGAGGAGAGGAGGGTGAGATTTATTTAGTGAAAGGACAGAATGGACGAGCAGTGAGCAAGAGAAGAGATGAAGTAAGATTCATTCATTGTCTGCTCATTCAGATCAGACTGATTGTTTGAATGATATTTCGCATCTATTGTTACTTTGAAAGCCAGTCTCGTGTAAAAAGATTCAAAACTTTCCTGAAACAGCATCCATGACCCGTTTCACTTCTGTCATGTGATGCATTTCTGAGCGAAACGGGATTGAATGAGATATAAACGTAGGTCAGGCCGTGATTTTCTCCTGTTGTGTGTGTTGTATATACGAGTGTGGATCTGCTTTAGAAGCGTGAATCAGAATAACGGCCGCTGATGAGACGATCACAGGAAGATGAGGAAATAGGATCAATTTTAATTTCATGCGGACTGAAGACATGAATGCATAAAGACCCAAAAACAACCAAACCTCACCATACATCATCTCTGACGAGGTCATTCATAACAGTCGATTCCAGTCATCTTGAATCACATTGTTTAAATGGATTATCGTAATCATAAACACAAACCGTTTTACATTTATTGTGCTTTGCCTACAGTGGCTAGTGAATCATATGTCTTTACCAGAAATAGCTCACTTCTGCACTGCAAATCAAGGCTGAATAATAGGCATATATTGCTGAGCTTTCTGCGGGGTCGTGACCTCACCTGCTCATCGTCCAACATCATGTCTTTGATGTGCAGCAGGCCTTGTGACTCCCCGTTCTCCATCCGCACATAGTGAACCTGGTAACCGCGGATCTGCCCGTTCCGTTGCCCGGGCAACACAGAGCGCCACAATACCTTAACAGATGTGCTGTTGATGGGCTGGACTTCCACCTGACGGGGCGGAGCTCCGGGCACTGTGCGCACACACACACACACACAGCAGCATTCACAGGATAAGAGGTCGTACTGAGAAACCAAAATTCCCTTGATGTTTTTGACATATAAGAGGTTCCTGCAAGTTTCAGAAGTCAAATCTTTCTCATTAGGGCCAAAATGCGGTGGATAGTTATGACTGGTATGGCGTGTGAGTAAATTACGATGTTTGATGTGAGTATTTACACGCTTTTGACCTTTTTTAAATCACTCTAAATCATTGTCCACCTGTGAAGGACGTAGACTGTCAATCATACACAACTGTCAGCCAATCACAGCAGTGGGACTCTATGATCCTCCACGCCTGTTCAAACAGAGCGTTCTGACTGGACACAAAATAACTTATCACCTGTAATTTTGAAGTTGAATCTTTCAGTGCTTATCTTTCTCCTTAGGGTTAGGGTTAAAAACAAGTTTGTTTTTCTGAGACCGCTGGTTCAAACCGTAAGTCCTTTTGCTTTAAGTAAGCGTTTTTGAATTTAAAGTTATTTGTGATGGAAAACATGACAAAACTACTATGTGAGAAAATACTGTTTTGCCGTGAGCCAAGCGTTGAACACAGCCTCAGAAGCCAAAACGCTGATCTGAAGAAGCTTTAATGAAACATCAAGGTCTCCAACGAACCACTCGAAGAACCTAAACAGACTTGAAGAGGAGGGATTACCATCTTCATCTGTTCTGCACTCTACAGCGGCGCTCTCCGGTCCACTGCCCTGCGCCGTGATCACCGCCACCGTCACGCGGTACAGACTCCAGCGCCTCAGGCTCGTCAGCATCGCCCGGCCTACGTCCGGCTCCAGACGCAGCGCTTGCGGGGGGCCACCATCACACCCAAACCGCACCTCGTAGCCCAGCGGCTCCTCGGCGGCCGGCGCCCAGCTCAGCGACAGCGAGGAGGAGCCAGCAGCGGAGCAGCGGAGATCACGAGGGGGAACCGAGGGCCCTGACAGAGCGGGGGAGCGGAAGAGAGTCCAAAATAAAAGACAGAGAGGAAAGATCATTGAGGAAGGTGGGGGAGGATAGAGAAACAGAAACGAAGCAAAATAAATCAATACAACATAAAGACGAACGCAGAGTATGAGATTCACGGGCTGCAAAAATAGCATAGATGGAAACAGATCAATAAAACTAATTATGAGACTCGAATTACATTCAACTTAAGAGATAAATGATGCAAACAAAGGAAGAAGGAAGCAAAATGAAATGAAGGATGTGTTGTGATGCAGCGATGGAGGAATCTTTATTCCTGTCTGTCACAAAACAAGCATCCGATCAACATATTGACCAGAACAGACAACCTAATTAAAGCACCGCCGAGCATGTAACCGATAGCAGCGCTGCAGCCATGGAAACAGGTGTGATGGATGGAGCGGCGCTCCGGTCCAGGATCAGAATTCCTGACCAGATGGTGACAGATGGTCCAAATGAAACCCATCGGGGTTACGGAGGAGTTTCTGTTTACGAAGTTCCTCCTTTAATTAGAAATCTGACGAGCGTCTGGAGCTCTGTGCATAAACTGGGAACATACAAGCATGAGATCCACACACTTCACCTCCTTCTACTCTATAGTGAATAATCAGGATGAATGGCATTTGCCTTCCTCGTTACATCACTCAACAGACATCAATGTGATGATGTTCATCTGACACTGCTTCTGATGTTCTGCTAAACGAGTTAAAGCAAATCTGATAATTCACAGCTTTGTTTCAATAACCCTGGCTGTAATGTCAGAAAGCATCTGCTGAACGCAGAGTATCGCTACACTGACTCTGATCCCAATCATTCTGACATTTATACTCGAGAGGTGTTGAGTGCTAAACAGAAAAACAACATCAACTCGACAGGATGCAGATATAATGAGAACAAAACAACTGAAACTAGAAAAAAAGAAATCAGTCTGGAAAACAGAAAAACTGATGATTTAGTGTACATACCTGCTCCTGCATATGGCACACGGACCTTCTTACCAGCACACACACACACACACACACACAGCTGCCTTAAGCTTTTTTCTAAGCTGAAGTCTCAGTTGAATACGAGCGCATAGAAATGTGGGTATTATCTGTCATTAATACTGCGGTTAATGTGGGGCTTTGGTCTCCATCAGTGTAATTGACTGAAACCTTTCCAGCCGAACGGCACCACGAGAGCTGAGAGAGTTATTAAAAATAACAAGAGATCCGAGACATTCTCATAATCAATCAAAGCGATAAGATTCTCGCTGCATTCGGCTCCACAGACCCCGCGACCGGCCTCTGTTCTCGCACACGCACGCTCATGTAACACAATAATTAAACTGACATGGAATAATTCAATTACCTTTATAGAATATGACATGTAAAAATGAACCGCGGATTTGTAATTGCTTTCAGAAACTGTTATCTGCAGCGATGTCAGAGGAAGTGTGAGGATAATTGGGCTACAGAACATCAGCATAACGTACAGATGCAGAACTACTGCTACACGCTGGACCAGAAAACAGACATGAACACCATAACAAAACACCTGAGAACAGCCTGACAGTGAACCAGAGTACCTAAGAAACTAGCCACAACACCCGGGCAGCCACTCACAAAACACACTAGCAACCTCTTCTGACCACCTGAAGCGGATCGGAGCTCAACCTCACAACCTGTAATGCTGGAACAGGGTGAAACGCACACAGATACAGCGACAGCAGCACACAGTTAACCTCTCACTGTCATTACTCTGAGCGGCTTGGAAAACAAGATGGTGAGCATATGCTGTTTGTGTAGCTCACCTAAAACAGCCCAGAACACAACAGAACAACTCTAGTTCTTACCGTTTGTCTGCAAACACAGAGAGTTCATCAGAGTGTCAAGTTCAACACGGCAGGACCGTGACCCAGTCACACTGGATCAGACACAGTTCCATCCATAGATCCGGCTATCAGGATGGTATAGTGCAATAATGAGAAGAGTCTTACGGACCGCAGCGGTGGTTCGTCATCATCACTTACCGTTAACTGTCCCGGAAAACACAAGCTTTACCAGCGGTTCTCAAGCGCTGCATGACACCTAAGAAGAGAACTTCATCATCAGCACAGACACAATAACAACACATCGCTGGAGTTACGATTGCTTCACTGGGTCCTGAGCTGAAAAAAACATTAAACCAAAGGAGGAAAAGAAGAAAGAGGTAAAAAGGCAGACATTGAAAACACCATTTCCAGTCCAGTCTCGTGGTGGCTATGACTTCTACTGGAAATATTTGTGGACACACACATCTCATACACCAATGCACTTCTCAATGACACACAGACGGACAGATGGATGGATGGAGGGGGGGGGGGGGGGGGGGGTGTGAATAAAAAGTGCCATGTGCACT
>JAUMHQ010000046.1:16314656-16337417 GCA_032361165.1 Enteromius paludinosus
TGTGGTGAGCGTAACTATTACGCCTCTAGACTGTTACGAAACAGTCTGTGTTGTGTTGGAATTTGACCGTTTTTCAGACGTCTTTTGCAAACACTTGATTTCTATAAGAAGTAGGAAACGATGTTCATGTACTGAACTGTTATTATTCAACCATGCCAAGCTCAATTCAGTTTAACATTCTATGGCACCTTTAATATTTTATTATTAATACAATTAAAATAAATGTTATATTATCCAGCTCTCTCTCCACCTTCAATACCACGACTGAGGTGTGTGTTCACGGTGTGTGTGTGCACTTTGGATGGGATAAAAGTAGAGCATTTCCAAGTAGAGCCCGGCCGATAAAGGATTTTGAAGGCCGATACCAATACAAATATTTGTTGGTTTTAAAATTCGATATATCAGCCAATATTTATTTTTTTATTTCAACACGCAACAAAACATTAACAGATTTCCATAACAGTTATTGATGAGTTTTAACTAACATTATATGATAAGGCATTTTAAAAAGAAACTAGTTTCTTGTATTGTCTCATCAGAACAGAGGAACATCAAAATATATTAAAGTTCTGGTAAATTAAATGTAAGATATGAAACGTAAAGTACTTTGAACAAAAACACAACAACTAGGGCTGAACGATATTCTGTTTTGACATAGACATCGCGATGTGCGCGTGAGCGACAGTCACATCGCCGGAACATACGATGTGAAGGGTAGAAGCACATGGTGTATTGAGAGAACGGTAGCACACCGTAAACACGAGTTTGTTGTATGGCTTGTTGCTGGGGTGACACGCACGTTCCGCGTGCCTGCGCAGTGATTGGTTCTCTGTGCCGCAGCTCACCCTTACAGCCAACATTCACTGTTGAAAATGTGCGACGACGAGGATCCGCCGCAAAAAAAATGATTTCTTACCAAAAAGAAAGTCAAAATCATCTCTTTGGGACTATTTTGGCTACAAAAAGGAGGATGTTGACCAAAAAGAGGTACTTTGCATGGAGTGTCAAAATCACGCTGATAATGAACCTGAATTTGCGCAGCTCGTCAGTGAACAACGGCTCTGCCTAGTGAATGCGGCTCAATGTAAGATCACGCACCTGAAGGAATTTACGGCTGGCCACAAGTAACTTCACTATTACTTAGTGATGCACGATCATGATCTTTATTCACCACTGGTTAAAAAGCATCCCAACCTGTGGGCTGATGTGTGCCAGAACCAGAACTTTTATTGTGACAACGCAACGCAACGCCACAAACTTAAGCAAATCCAGCTGTTTGAACCTTTTATGTGCTTAATTTGCATAAAACATGCCAAACAGTTATTTAGTATGTTTAAATGAAACAGTGTGGTTTTATATATACCTGCTGAGTGCAAATGAAGAAGAGTTAAGACTAGCCCTGAAAATCATCTACAGTTTTGAACGGAAGAGCTGCAGCGAACAGGAGAGTTCAGTACACCGAGCAGCAGCAGAAACTCACAATCAAATCCCGCTCCGGCTTTTCTGATGGCCTTTGGATCAGATGAAAGGAGATGATGTGCAATTACGCCTCAAAGCCAGGATCTTATGACCGCGCATGTCGCATATTAGCGGATTAGAGGAGTCCTGCAGGATCAAGCGCAGGAATGGATGCATTTTTGTAAACACGGTACAGAACACCAGATGCTCAACCTTGGAAATTAAGTTCTGCTGAACTGGTGAGGAGGACGATTGTTGTGACACACGATAAAATCAGATAGCATTAGTGAGCATCAGAGGGAATCATATGAGTTTCTTCTACATGGAGAGAAATCTAATCAGCAGAAAAACAACGGCGTTCAGGTCAAACATATACACAACCCTTCACAGACATGATTACAAAACAACCCGACTACAGCCGTCTTCAAAAAGTATCAAAATGACAAACAATTATAACAAAATGAGGAAGAACAGCCATGTTTCCATCCACCGATTTTGGCATACTGGATGGAAACGCCAGCATGCACATACACTCTACAAACGTATGCACACATTTGAGTCGGATAGATTTTCTTTTCCTTTCAATTAAAAAAAAACCAACAACTTTTTATCCAATTTAGAAAAATGTGCATAAACTACAATGGAACCATTTACAGAGGAAATTCCTCTATACGCTTCGGAAGAGTCATGTGACTGTGTTATGAGACGGGATAAGTTGAACGATGTTGTTCACACAGCAGCTATATGGTCGTTGTGAAGAAAGTATTTCTGTACGGTAATGATCTTACACGACTGTGTTCCCAAACAGTGTTTCATTAGCCCGCTCTGAGGTGCAGGTCCTTTATTATATTCAGTGCCTTCTTTATACTTCCCTTACTTTTATACTTTGACATTCAGTGCCACAATTTACCAGGAAGTGATGTTTTTGGTCTCTTTTGACTCATTGGATGGAAAAAGTGCTTTATTTGCATACGTTTTATGCAACATTCCAGTTTAGTGCATAAGTTTAATTCCAATCTTTGGATGGACACATAGATAATGTAATAAAAATATTTACACATTTTATATTTTATATACACACACACACACACACACACACACACACACACACACACACACACACACACACAGTAGTCAACATTCAAAGTGGATCATAAAAGTTCACCAAAGACAAGAATAGGTTTTGTTTTTGGTTTCAGGACAATTTTAATGAAAGGTTTTGATCCAAGTTGAATGTAAACTATTGTGTGTATATATATATATATATAATGTGTGTGTGTGTGAAGTAGTTTGTCTTATATGCTTATAATACACATTTATATTTGAATCAATTTAAAATAACTTAAATATTAATTAATATAAATAAAGTTATATATCGGTCTAATATCAGCCACCCTGCTTTCCAAGATATCAGCTTTTAAATAAAAAACATATCTAATCGATCACTAGTTATAGGTATATTTTTTTAAACGTTTAGTGTTAAGTAAATATTTTTTAATAGTTTTGTAATTGATTTTTTTTTCTTTGAAAAGCTGAACAAAACAATAAAAAGCACATTTTTGGCTATTTAGTTTGTTCAGTATTCGTCCTTCGGTTTCATTTTGTTTGGCTGCGGATTCGGCCAAGTATTTTCATTTCGGTAGTTTTACAAACCAAGTTTACCTGAATAACAATGTGTTCGTTACCTTGAAGCTGTGCAAGACAAGCAGAAAACACGGTAAACAATTAATCAGACACATCTCTTTATAAACGCAGTTCCCAGAAAACGAATGAACGAATCTCTCTTCATTGCATGAAAATGACATAATGGCTTAATTTTGTGTACACAAGTCATGCTCGTTTTAAACCAACAATACGACATGACTAATCAGCAGCGTGCTGGTTAACCCGGACAAACGCGTACATCAGGCACTTGAAAGAAATGTGCTGGATTCTAGTGTACAAGTCCTTTCAGCTGCACTCGTGAAAACACTCCAACAACATCTGATTCCTGCTGGCAATCCTGTACAAACACATCAAGACAAACTGAAATTTACTGCAGATGTGTGTGTGCGCATCAACATATCTTTGGAACGTGTACAAGACAATTAAATCATAAAATTGAGCTTCATTTGAATCATGTGAATACAGAAAGCTAAGCAGAAGGTCAAATCAGGTTCGTTTCTAAAATCAATCAAACACACAATTCTGTTCCTTTCTATTTCATGGTTCGGGAGAGCATTAACACTCTTGTTATTTAATAAACAGCTCTCAGAAATACCTGATTCTGATTGGTCAGTCACGCCACGTAAACTCTTATTATCTTACACACATCTATCATTACAAAATTCAACATAACTTAGAAGAACCATGTCATTTAAAGATGCAAAAACGCTTTATTTAGGATTTGTTTTCAGTGACAAATGTTACCAATTTATCAACGCTGATAAAACACTGTTAGTTCTGTAAAATATCCACTCGTCATATTATTAAAGTTTTGTTCATATTTGGGTATTTTTTAATTATATTTTGTGTTTACATTTTACTTGAAATTTTAGTAATTGTTACTTTTATTAGTTTTTTTTTTACTATATCTATAATGTTTTAGTTCTTATTTTGCATAAGTTGAACTATTATAATATAGTGCTATTAAACATGTTTATATTCATATAATTTATATTATTTCTAAAATGTTATTTTAGATATATGTAGTGTTATATATTTCTCTCTCTCTCTGTCTATATATATATATACACACATGTAACCCCAGTGCTTTGACAAAAGTTTCCTTTGCATCGAGCTACAATAAATTCAGTTTCTTATATTTTATTTAAGTTAATGACATTCTTATATATAGTTTTGTTAACTAATAACCCTGGTGGTGATTTCACACTTTCTTTAAGCCGAAAACTTGAAAAAAGTGACACATAAAATCAAATACACACTGACTGTGTTTACTTTCATACATGTTTCTGGTTTCATAGAGAGCGATTCATACCCAAATCTGGTTTGACGAGGCAGGACATCTCATATCCTCATAACAGTCACAGAATAAGGACACACACACACACAGAGAGAGGACAGGAGAGACTTTTCCTTGCCACGAGAGTAAAGTCTTCCTTAGGCAGGCTTCGCTCTATAAATAGCAACAGAGATGCGCACGAGAGAAAACTGCACATGCATTTCACTCTGATTTACCAGAAAAACACAGTGTGTGAAAGTGAACAAAGGTTTGTGTGAGTGCAGAGTGAACGTATGGCACTTCTGTGATTCACTGCTAAATCAGAAGAAATTACAGTCTGCAACAGAAGAAAAAAAGGTCCTTATATTGTTATTACCATGATGCAAAAATCACCATTTATATACTGTAGTTAGTATTTATTTGTGCTGTTTAATTATGTTCCTTTTATTTAAAAGTGAAATTATGTTAGATAATATTAATGACACAACGCAAAAAAAAAAAACTCTACTTGCTTTAAAATGACATTATAATGTGCCTTAAATGCAACACTCATGATGACGCTGAGATGCGATGCAGCAGCTAAAGATGTGGATTTAATCATTTTGACTCATTTAACTCTAATTGAACAAAAATAAAAATTTCTTAGTGAAATGAACACTATATGGTTTTATTATATGTATATGTTATGGTACTAAATTATTTTTATGTCGTAGTAGTTATGATCCTTTTATTACTTGTAAACCACTTTTAAAGAACTGAAAATGAACATAAATCTCAAATGCTTTTAGTTTGATTATTACAGAAGTGAACAAAGCTAAAAGAGTGAAACTAATTATTTTAAGTTTCATAGCATTCTGATAAAGTTCTGCTGAAACCGAGTCTTGATCTTCTAGAAACAGGAGTAAGAGTGGAGTGAAAGAGGAATCCCGTCAGGCCAGCTGTATTTAGCTCAGGGTTCCTCTTCCTGTCACCTCATTTATTTACTGGGTTACGGGCCCATCCAGAACATCAACACAGGAACAGATGAAAACGCATCAACATTTCAGGCTGTGATATAATTAGGCAGATCATTGATTTGAAGTATTTGTCGTTCGGCAGCATTTGCAACATAAAATGATTCCTCAAATCATGTGTGTTGATTATGGGATCACCGATAGACATCGCAATGGTCCGCCCCGCCGCAGCAGCAGCAACCAGCTCGCGGAAAACTTTACCTATAGCGGCAAATATATGCCATTAATAAGCGATCGCACCACTGATGCTGGCGAGCGCGGGAAATGATTTCCGCGAGACGAAAACAGATGTACATGTGAAGAAACGGGGCCGCGAGCTCATTTCAAACCCTTGCGCATACTTGATGTGTCATCCGCGCGCAAGTCAAGCACTCGCACGCAATCATTCCTGCACTACATCTTCTCTCACCTGCTCGCGCGAACACTGTTTTGTCAGTCGTGGGGCGGGGCTTGGTGTTTTGGTTACAACTAAACCCCCCCCCCTCGCTCCGGCTACAGCGACGACGATGTCATCATCCATTGCGATCCAGTCAGTCAGTTATTTACGTTACTAGAAATGTTTTTGCACAAAAACCCACCGATCTGCTTCAGAGGACACCCCCCCGAAGGCGTAAAGGTTAGTTTTACGATGCAGTACTTGTGTGGATATATCCGATTTACTGCGTTTCAAAATAATGTGCTCTATCTACAGCATTACCAAGCCTCGAAGAGCCAGGATACATGTTTTAAAAACTCTATGTGAGCCATATACACCTAGGATGGCTTCGAGGCGAGTAAAATATTGGGTGATCTTCATTTTTGGGTGAACTATTCATTCGACTCAGGATTTGGAGAGAAAAAATGTTTTGAATCGTGGGATGCAAACTCAAGATTTCCAGATGTAAACTCAAATGCAGCGATATAGCTTAGAATTATAATATAGATAAAACAAGAACTGTGCAATAATCAAACTCAGTCTACTTACAGTCTGAATTCTGTGAGAACATTTTTATTCTTTTATGCTGTGGTGGAATTATTATCAGCATTAATAAATTACTAAGAAACAAATATTAAAGACGTATTTATTATACATTATTATAGAACTGAAATCACCAGAGAGAGCAGAGGGAATCCAGGACACAGAGACAAATCAGATCTGTTTCTAATCATCATCTCATGCTCCCACTTACTGTCAGGAGAACCTGCCCAAAAAAACATGATTAAGATCTCGAACTGTCCATTTAGCCATAAATCAGAGACGTCCCTGTGACTCAGGTACAGAGATTACAAAAGCCTGAAAATCCTGAACATCCAGAGATAGCAGAAACATCCAGCTTCACTCGTCACTGATCCTGCTTTCACTTTCTAAAAGACGTCTACGAACAAAAGCATCACTGAAGACTGGAGTAATGATGCTGAACATCACAGAAACACACTAACTGATTTAAACTAATAATATCTCACATTTTTGCTGTATATTTGGTCAAATAAATGCTGCACTGGTGAGAAATTAAACCATCTTTTCAACCACAAAATTGAAGCAAATCACAAAGCTACAAACCTCTTCAGTAAGTCAATGACTTACTCTGCAAATGACATCCCTCAACCATGAACATAACTAATTCACTAGTTATTTCCACGGACGAACACATTCAAAACTTTTTACACAAAGAAATGTGAACAACATTAACCTCCACTCGTATCTAACCCTAAGCCTGATGAAAGCGGACATCCCCTGAATATCCAGACACTAGATGCACAACACACTCATTCATTCCTGAAATGACTCTGCTTTCATGTAAGTGATGACAAAAACACATTCACAAGTAAAGAAGCAAAAACAATGACGTCTCTGGTGATCACGATGTCCAGCTCTGATCAGAAATACAAAACTCACAAACCGTGCTGAGCACTTCGCCGCTAAACCGGTGAGCTTCAGTGAGCAACAGAGAACATCCAACGCTAGAAAAGACTCCTGAAATATGCAGGTAAAGGGCATCGCCGTGTCACGCCGCTGGTTACTCATTTATCCAGGACGCGCCCTCACAGGAAGAGAGGGCTTTCCACCGCCATTACTTTGAAGCACATTAGAATAAACATTTCGATATAGTAATTGTTCATTTACAAGGTATATATAACCCATATATATATATATATGACCATGGTGCTACTGAATTAATTGTCTGTGAGGGCAATCAGCTGAGAAAAGCAATTAGCTGGAAGCAAAGGGAACCACAAAAATGGCAGTAGTACAGGGATGCATCAGCTGAAACAATATTGACATGGTACTTTGAGATGCACCATGACACTGAAATGCATGTATAATAATATTGATATGGTACTCTAATGCAGGGTTTTTTTAACTGGGGGATTAAAGGGGGCATAAATAAATATATGAAGAGCAAATAAATACAGTAAACAAACAGTAGTTTAATAAATAAATAATAAAACAGAGGTTAACATAAACAATATTTGAATAAAATAAGTAAATATAGAGTTAATAAATACTTTAATAGTGCTTTAATTAATAAATATTTGAATAAAGATTAAAATAAAAAAATAAAAATAAATAATATATTATATAATATTACATATATTATATCATTACATATTATAATAAATAATTATATATTTAGATTTTAAATAAATAGATGCATGACTGTAATAAATTATAATAATTAATGCTTAAAAATAAATCAATTAGATAATAAAAAGTTTAAGCAAATTAATATATTAAATGTATATTGGAACTTTACTAAAGTAAAATTTAGCAAATTTAATTTAAGTTAAATTTAGGATGGGATTGCACAATAATATTAAGATATGAAAATACATCTGGGTGTCCACTGCACGTTTTTGTAATGAAATCATCTACTCTAATGTATTTGGAAAAAGACCATGGTATTGTCACTTTATATATTCTTAAATCAGGGCAGTGCCATACAGACAATTATATAATAAATATGCCCTTACATAATAAAGCACGGTGATAGTAGCAGATTGGGGATGGTATCAGATGTAAACCAATGGTACTTTGATTTAACGTTATCCCATGGTAAGGCGATTCATCCAAGACTACTCCAAGAGGCAGCACAACGGTAGATGTCCAACAATGAGTGAATTTGTTTACTAAACGTTTTGAGGGTACCACACATATACCACATTAGTTACATAAATATTAACATGGTACATGCTATGACAGCACGGTACAGTCACAGGACTTTATTGCAAAGCTTTGTTTCTTTACTGAAAGGCATCCGCGTAAGCACTGAACACCTGAACTTTTATTTTTTCTCTTGTAAAATGACCTGACAGTGCAAACCAACCCTAAATTACAAACCCAACCGACACCGGCTCCTCTCCGCCTGAGTGCCGCCTGTCAGTAAACTCGAGCTCGGGGATCCGCCGCGGCCTACACTCCCTTTCCGCGTTATAGCGCGTCAAACCCGCTTACAATTCACCAGTACACAGCGACTATCCGCGCTACTCACTCACCTTTGAACTTCAGGTCGGTGGGGGGATCTAGGACGAGGATCTGCTCCAGTTTGGACATGTTTTTGGCCGGTGAGGTGACGCTTGGATCCAGAGAGCAGCTGTTTAACGCGAGCCCTTCCACTGAGTCACTGAGCGCGGCACGAGAGCGCGCTGCGCGTTCACTACACAAACGGACACGCGTAGGGCTGACTGATCGACTTCGAATTTTTACGTAAACTCAATTTATTATGTCTTTATTGGTAAATAAATTCAATATATGCTGTAATCTCTGCCCCGTGCATACTGTAGCCAAAACATTCTAACAGTTTAACCCGCCTTGGTACAGAGTTTATTAAAGTCTGATTTCCTTTTTCTGAGAAAAAAACACCACTATATATTACAAAATGCTCTAGAAATCGCTCTGTTAATCTCATTGGGCTATTGAACATCTCCTCTCAAGGGGGATTTTATGCATCATCTTTGGTGAATTGCATATTTTTATTCACAATAATCACAAAACAAAAAAAAATCGAAAGAAAAATCTAAATATTCAGATTAAGATTTAAGCAGTGCACATATTACTAATAAAAAAGTTTTTATACATTCATGGTAGGAAATTTACAAAATATCTTTACTTAAAGTCCTAACGATCTATAATGAAAATCGATCACTTTTACCCATTTTTTTTTATTATTTTGGCTATTGCTACAAATATACCTGTGCGACTGATAACTGATGACTGATAACTGCTTCTGTGGTCACATTTTGAAAATATTCTCATTCTGAAAATATTTGAAATAGTCCATGTTTAGAACATGCCAGATTTTATTATTATATAGACCATGGGTTTCAAATCTTTAATGCCAAGGGGCCATAAAACTGCAAACACGCCTCTTGTTTGAAAGTTTGCTTTTGATAAAAAAAATACATGACAATTAAATTATTATTAATACATGTAAAAGTTAAAAATAACAAGATTAAAGCCTAACTACGACTGAAAGATCTGAACCATACAGACTCAAGCTAAAATGCTTAAATTGTAGGAAATATCCCATCTATATATAGAGAGAAAGAGAGAGAAAGATATATATATATATATATATACACAAACAGACTTTGAGTTTGACTTTGAAAAAAACCAAACACGGGACTTTTGTTTGTGAAAATCTCTGCGCGTGTCAGCACGTCGCTCTGACGTCAACACGCCGCGTCGCCTGCTGCCGAACACATGTGAGAGAAAGCACACTGGTAAGCTTAATATGACATTATTATTTATTAGCGATGTGTTAAATAAATGTGCTATGATTAACAGCGCAACAGCTGATCGATCTAGTGACTCGATAAATGATTGCTTGACTGATTGACTCTCAACGGATCGGTTAAAACGCGATCGCTCGTATCGTTATCAACTTTTCAAGTGTTTTGTTGATTGTAACATAACAGTACTGTGTTAATATAATGTTATTGTTTCAAATAAAACGAAAAAAACCTAGTAACTTGGTCTATATCAAAGTGCCATGGTATCACCTTGTGTTTTTGGGAGATTAACATAATAATATCATGATTAGATGTATTTTAATTTTTTGGCATGTAAATACGATTCTATATTAATATGGTTATTCATTCTCTAGGTATAATAATAATAATAATAAACCCAGTTATCACTACAGAAACCTCTGTGGCAATACCATGGTACTGTTCATGTTTACTCAGGTAATAAATGCATGTATTTTCAGGCTTGATCTCTGTGCAACGTCTCGGTCAGATCTGAGAAACAAAGTGATGGGTGAGGACATGGAGGTCAAAGGTCAGCAGTATGTTAAGGGTGGACAGAAGAAGGGACGGAAGCGGCCAGCACTGGACGGGACCAAGAGAAAAAAACTGGACAGCGCAAGTACGGGCTACTTCCGGCGCGTCAGCGATACACTGTTCAATGGATTCACGGACGAGGAGGAGAAAGGTAAAGAGAGCGCACTTGACTTGATCTTCACTCGATCACAATTACAGGAAATATGATGAAATATTATTCCAATCTAAAATCTGTGTTCTGTGTGAATGTGTGTTAAAGTGTATTTCTGTGATGTTCAGCATCATCACTCCAGTCTTCAGTGTCACATGATCTTCAGAAATCAGAATAATACACTGATTTACTGCTGAACACACACTTCTGATTATTATCAGTGCTGAAAGAGTCGTGCTGCTCAGTATTTATGTGGAAACCGTGATACATGATCATTCAAATGTATGTAAGAGCTTTTATTCTCAATCATAATTTTATATATATAACAAAAAGGTAAAAAAAAAGTGTGCATTTATTTAAAAATGCATTTAGGTTATGTCTGTGCAATTTCTGTGATTTATGAACGTTATCCTCAACAGCTGGGAAGTTGTGGGTATGAAGCTTCGGTAGTCGATATGAGCAGTAATAATGATTGTTGTGTTTGAATGAGCAGTGTTTCTGTGGCCTGTGCCGGAGACAGATCACCCCTCTCATGTGTGTCTCCGCAGCTCTGTTAGTGGAGAATGTGCTGGCCGAGGTCAAAGGTCAAGCGGCGCTCGTCTCCATGGACACGACCGGAAGCATAGCTCTGCAGCGGCTGCTCCCATTGGCCACCCCTGCTCAGGTGGCAGGCTTGCTGGCCGAGCTGGGAGGAGAGACGGGGTCAGAGTTCAGAGTTGTGTCATGTGACCAGTGCAGTGGTCATGTGATGGAGGCCGCGCTGAAACAGGCCCACCGCTGGAATGGTGAGAGTATCTTTATTATTATTATTAATAATTATTATACCAACCATTTTATTTAATATTTATTATTCATTTTCCTAATTGTTATTATTATTAACAGTAGTAACTAGTAAGTAATATTATATTATTAATAATTATTATTATAGTCATTTTACTGAATGTATTATTTTCCCTAATAATAACAGTAATATATATATATATATATATAATCTGTTCTTTCTAAGTAAAAAAATAAATAACAATACTATAATAATAATTATTATTATTAATATATAGTAATATTATTAAAAGGAATATATTATTATTCATTATAATACGAATCCCTATTGAATAGGGATTATAATTTTTCCCAATAATAACATTATTATTATTATTACTACTAGGGCTAGTAATCGTAGAAGTAAATATTATATTATATTAATATTCTGCACATTTTATTGAATATTTATGTTATTAAATGTTTATTCTAATGACCGCAATATTAATATAATATTATATTATTATTAATAATTATCATTATTATTAAAATCACTATATTTGTTTGGGATCAGTAAGCGCTGGGAGAAGACAGTTGTTTTGTCAGAGCATGATGGGGTTTATTTTGTGAAGAGGAGAGCTCTGCGGAGGAGGAGGAGGAGGAGGAGACGGAAGAGGAGCATTGTGGGATGCTGGAGGCTCAGGTGAAGCGTCTGTGTGGAGCGGTCAGAGAGAGTCTGGTGAAGTTCCTGAAGGATCCGTACGGATCACATGTTCTCCGGACGCTGATCCAGGTTCTGAGCGGATCTCTGACCCGAGACGCTCCGTCTGCTCAACTAGGTCAGAACACACCCTCCTTCACTTCTCCAGGCCCGACACACTTCAAACCAAGGTCTTCTTCATTTTTTGTTTGAGGGCGAACTGAACATCCTGACCCTGAAGTTTATTTACTGCATACCTTCTTTCATTCATTTTAAAAGAAGAGCGATGGCAGCAGTATGGTGTGATATTGATGTGCTTGCTGCTTTCCTTTCATTCTTTTCATGGCTTTGGAAAACTTGCATCTGATGTTTCTCCTCGTCACTTTTATGAATTGCTTTCGCTGAACGTTTAAAGTCTGCTGGTGCGGACATGTGGCAGCTCAGCTATATATCTATAGTGACTGGAGATGTTGCTCGGCTGAATGACAAACCATCCTAGAACATAAAACCCCGTCTCAAAGAAGGTGGAGTTTCAGAACACACCCACCGATTGAGTAGCCGCCTCGGACCAACGGAGGCTCAAAGCTGTTGAGAAGCCGAAATGAACTATATGAGCCACGCATATATTGTCTAAACTTTTGTCTGGATGTGATTCCTCATTTGACAGCGCTGATATAAATATATTTAATGTATAAACATGATATTATCTTGTGGATAAATATATACATACATTTACATCTATTAACAAAACCTTTTGGACACGATGAATCGTTTGACGGCAGTAATGTTCAGTTCTTCTTTAACATGATGCAGCTGATCCTATTGATTTATTTATTTTTTGCTTCTGTTATGAACCAAAAACATACACATAATCATAATAATGAGAAAACCATCTGATGATGAGACTTTGATTTTACTTTGCTGAAAATACTACAAATCTTAATAATAATAATAAAAGCATTTCTTCAGTTGCTTGTGTTATCTGTGGAAGTCCAGTTTTGAGCTGCTATGTTCTTCTAAGAAATGCAACTTCATATCTCACAGTTCAGAGAAAAGTCATTCAGAATTGAGATAAAAAGTCACAATAACCTTTTTTTATTCAGTGTCTGAAACGGCTTCCATAGCTATCAGCCAAAAAACTCCAACAATATTCTGAGTAACTATAAACGCATGGTTTCTTCGGATTATTTAGATTTGTTTTGCTTGTGTTTGCAGGCAAGAAGCAGAAGAAGACCAAAGAAGAGGTGCTGGACTTCGAGATCCCCGTCTCCTTCTGGTGGGAGCTGAAGCACCTGAGCGAGAGTCTGCTGGAGAACATTAACGGTAACCATCTGTGCGGTCCTCCTCAGTGTGTGTATGTGTGTTTGTTGCTCTTCTTCATCTTCCTCTGTCGGTCTTCCTCAGTGTGTGTGACAGAAACCAGCTCCAGTGCTGTTCTCCAGACGCTGCTGACCATCTCTCACAGGAAGAGACCCATTCTATGCAGGAAGCTGATCAAGGGCATCATGGGATACCTGTCGTCGCTGAGCTCAGTTCCTGGAGTCAGGTGAGGATGAGGATGATGATGATTGGGTCAAGTGATGAAGCTGGGATGACTGGGTGTGTTCTCCTTCAGTCCTCTGCTGGTGTTCCTGAAGGACACTTCCAGCAGTCACCTGATGCAGACCGTCTTCAGCTGCTCCAGTAAGGCCGTGCTGCGAGACATCTACAGCAGACACCTGAAGACACACTTGATGACTCTGGCTCTTCATCCCAACGCAAACTTCCCCATCCAGAGCCTGATCACTGCCTCGGCGCACTGCAAAGTGGTACGCTCCTCCTCAGGATCCTCCAGGAGCCTGGGCCAATAACATCCTACTCCTTATTAGCTTTTTAAGACGTCCTAAATTTGGAGACGGAAACCGTGATGCGGATACATGAGCGTCAAGCTTTCTTACTTTTGACTTAAAATAATGCAATTAAAGAATGAAGAAAAAAAAAAACAAACACAACAAATCTAATAATAATTGTAATTGTAAAAATGTATTGTAGTATAAGATTTATATAATTAAAATATGAATAAAAACCTGTTAAAGAATAGAATAAATAGGGTCTTGATATTAAAAACAAATACAGAATGATTTTAAAAATAACACTGAACAGCGGGTAAAAAGTATGAAAATGCACAAAAAAGGACAAAAAATGAACCAAAATTATAACGACAACAGAAAATATAAAAATGCAAAACCTTTTTGCAAAATATTAATGGAAATTCTAATAGTGTGCTATTATAGTACTATTAAAATTACATGGAACAAAGGCTAAAGCTAACTAAACTTTCAGAAAACTACATATAAAAACACAAAACTTTATTATTAACTATAATAGAGTGGTATAATTTGTGATGATTATGCATTTGTGCACACTGATCCCTTATGTTTTAGTGTGCATATTTATTATATATATATATATATATAAAGACACACACACAGTATATATCTTGAAAACATATACTTTTATGAATTTATATTCTTATATTTTTATTGTATATAAATATACTTTAATATGTTATGTTTATATATATTTTCTTAAATATATACGTACACAACTTTTATTTTGAATGTGATCAATCACGATTAATCTGACAGCACTAATTATAATGTGTAGTAGATGCATGTGAATTACACAATAATTTCTGAGTTAGTGTGTGTGTTTATGAATGTATATTGCTGCATCTTTAGAATGTGTCTTTCTGTCATGTGCTCAGTTCCTGAAGATCTTCGATGAGCTGATGGAGGGCTTTGAGGCGATTCTGGCCGTGGGTCACATGGGTGTGGTGGTGCTGATGGTGGAGAGCTGTGTTCAGTGGGAGGAGAAGCAGAATGAGATGATGCAGCGCCTCCTGCAGGTACACATCCGCTACTGCCCTGACCTCTGTACCGTCACAGTCATGATCACAAGCTGCTTATAGCTAAATAAATTAACTAAAACCAGCGGACATGTTTTTATATATATTATAAACTAAAATTAATATATATTATTATAATATATTAATGTAATAATTTTGTGTTACTTGATGTAGTTAACTAAAATATAGCAAATAAAATATAGAAATAAAAATTAATATAGACATACTTTAAATTCTAACAAAATGGGGGGGGGGGAACTACATTACTAAAGCGTGAAATAACAATATATTAAAATATATAAAAAAACATACTTTAAACAAAAGAATTATAAACCTACAACAGTGTCTGTATACTGAAACAGCACTGAACCATGGCAGATCAAAATAACAAAACACAACTGCTGAGACCTGTGTTTAATAATGGAATATTAATAAAAACACAACAAAAATTATTGCAAAATTGAAATTTTTATATATTAAAATAAAAATGCTACTATAACTGGTGCAGTGTAGAGTATGCGTACTACTCAGTGTGCAAAGGCTCGGTCTGTATGACACACCTCCATCTATCCGAGGGTGCGCTATAAAACCAGAGCACACATCATCGTTTATTTGCTCGTTCTGTTCTTCAGAAGTAGTTGTGAGTGTGCAGTATGCACTACACTGGTTTTACTTTGAACTCTATTTCCCATCAGGCCTTTCACTGCAGTGAGCCGGCCTCTCTGCAGGTCTCCTGTCTGCCTCTCTTCCTGTCTTTACTGGCATATGAAGTGTACTACGACAAAGAGACAGCAGAGGGAGACTCCGTCACACAGGTGAGGTCTAGTACTCAGACTGGGTTTAGAGTGTGTGTTGTGTGCAGTGAGTGAGTGTATCCCACAATGCACTGTGCTGTGGGATGTTGTGAAATGCATTTGACTTGATGTTTCACTTCCAATGTGTCAAAGAAGCAGAGTTTCAAAACAGCGTTTTTACTCATAAAAGTGCAACATTTTTTAAGTTTAACTGGATTACCTCTTATTAAGGCTGCATAATAGTGGAAAAATGATATCGCAAGTTTCAGTTTGTCTGTTATGTATAGTATGATTGAAAAAAAGTAGAGAAATTTTCAATCAGATAACCTGAATGACTCTATTTGCAAATAATAATTAATTCTTCAGTGATTTTGTACCATACTGCATCTGCATTTACAGAACATATATTTTCTGAAAAATAAACATGACATAATAAACATGATTTTTTTAAAAAAACATTTTATAAAACAGAGTTGTCTGTTTTTGCAGGTAAACACATTTTCTCTGGATTGTTTAGAGTGCATGCCATCCTTTATTTCTATTGACATGTTAATAAATAAACGAGAGAATGGTATTGCAGTACATGCGGTTAATAAATGAATGATGTCACGTGTCAACATTGTATCAAGCTCCAGTCGGAAGTGTCTGTTCACACAGAGCTGGAGTGTGTAGGTAACATGCGCTCTGTGTTTGTAGCCTGAGCAGCAGCGTCTGTCCGTGTGTTATCACGGGTCTCGTCTGGTTCAAGCTCTCGCCAGATTCAAAGACCGCTCCGTCCTGATGAACAGCCTCCACGGGCTGAGCGCCGCTGACCTCCTGACCCTCAGCACTGACCGCTTCGGCAGCCACGCGCTCCAGACCCTGCTGACCTCTGTCAGCGTTAAGGGCCGAGGAAAGATGCTGAGAAAGCTGGAGGTAAATCCTCACAAACTCTGGAGCAGAAACACAGTCACCAGCAGTATATCTGTAGAAACAGTACATTGTATGGGTCACAATTGTACAAAAATCATGAGGATATTAAGTAAAGATCATGTTCCATGAAGTTACTTTGTAAATGTCCTACTGTAGATGTATAAAAAAATATTCATTGCTCAACTTTAAGATTTCCTCAATATTCAGGTTTTGTTGCTCCCTCAGATTCAGATCTTCTAATAGCTGTATCTCAGACAGATGTTATCCTCTCCTAACACACCAGACATCAGTGCACAGATGATTTCTACATCTTAGTTAAAAAAAACAACAACAACAGATCATTATGACTGGCTTTGTGGTCCAGGTCACTTTTGAATCCTCAAACAAGGAAAGACAAATCTCACAAACAATTACTTTTAAAAGGAATGCCTTACAATATTGTGTTACTCCTTAATAATGTCACGTTACTTTTTAAATATGGACAGGGCCTGCTTGTTTGTTTTTAATATAACTCTCATTACCCCCCCAATACTGCTCACAAATCTGGCGTGACATCTTCTGTGCAGGAGCTTTACGTTCAGTTGGCCTGCTCCGTCTACGGCAGCCATCTGTTAGAAGCCGTGTGGAACAGTGCCACCGTCAGCCAGAGACAAAGCATCGCAGAGAAACTGGGTGAGATGACTTCTGCGTTTCATGTTACATGTTTTAATCCTTCATCAGTGAATGGGTGCCGTCAGAAAGAGAAAAACATCAGAATAATCCACAGCACACTGCAGCAGTCCAGCAGTTTAAGATGATTTGAACTCAAATATAAGTTCAATTGAGTTAAACTCATCTTAATGCAGGATTAGTTTGATCCAGATGTTAACTGATGGAGCGCTGTGGATTATTCTGATGCGTTTCTCATTCTGACGGCACCCATCTTTTTATATATATATATATATATACTTTTCTGGAAAATAGGGTATTTTCCCAGTTAGTATGAGCTCATGACAGAGTTATGTGAAGTTGAGTAAAGCATGTTACACTGTCAGCTTCCCAAAGTAATTTGCTGTTGTCTTTGCACGAGCTGATCCCTCAGGAGCGGCTCATGTTGTGATCAAAGTGTGTTATAACCTCTGTCTCCTCTCTCAGTGCCCTGTGAAGGACAGCTCCGATCCAATCAGTTCGCACGGCACGTTTGGAACAAATTTGGTCTGACAAACTTCATGAAGTGGCGAGGCGACTGGCAGGCAGCTCAAACGGGAGAGTCGAAGAAGAGGAAGATGTTCAGTGATATTCTGAACTCAGATACTGTAAACTAACTCTAATTGTTTGTGCTGTTTTAGTAAGTGAGGACTTCTCACTCAATCCCTTTCAAGTTGTATTTTATTAATAAAAACATCAAAGTTCCTGCAGTTGTGTATCTCCGTGCACGCGACATGCATTTGACTGAAACTCGCTTTTCTAGAGTGAAAAATTATCCTTTCAATTCTGACACTTTTCTCTAAAATGCAAGTTTGTCACATTTCTTGAGTTTATATGTCTCAGTTCTGAGTTTATACGCCGCTATTCTTGACCTTATTGTTTATATTTCGAATCTGAATTTATATCGTGCAGTTCTTGAATTCATAGCGATTCTGAATCCCGCATTTTTAAATACGCTTATATCCCTGTTCTTGAGTTTCTGTCACAATTCCGGAGTGTTTATCTTGCAATTATTAAATTCAGCAAAAAAAGGATCTGAAGTGATTGCAAGAAATTGAGAGACAAAATGTAGCAGTGGCTGCTTTGTGGCATAAATAGGCTTCTGGATGAAGCAGAAAAAAAGTTATGTTAGTAAGTAAAGAGTTTTCAGTAAAAGGCCTTTCAAAGTTGCATTTTGCCAGCGTCCAGACAGTGTTGGTTTGGGATGCAGTGAGTTGTGCGAAAGCATCTTCAGAGTGAGTTCGATGTTGTCCGCTCAGTTTTGTCCCAGCGGGTGAAGGTCATGGGCCGCGGATACGGAGCGCAGCTGCGATCTTCTCTATCTGTGTGGGAGAGACGAGGGGAGGGCCGTCAAACGGCGGAATCTGATCATCGGGGCGACGTGACATTCAGCTGGCAAATTCTCCTGAAGCAGTCAAAACCACAGCTCTGATAGAGCGTGAGCGCAAGGACCTGGGAAGCTCACGCAGGAGAATGAGTTTCTGAGCGATGGCGTCATGTGAGATCTGTGAGGAGCCGCGTGACGCCTCAGTGATGGCAAAGCTGACTTTTACTCTCTTTTTTCATCTTTTGCTTTCAGTGTCTTTTACTTTTTACCTTCATTACGTTTACATTTTTTATTGTTTGTTTTGCTTTTACTCTACGCCCTTTGTTTTTACTGTTTTATTTGTACTAGATTAATCACCATTAAGTTGTTCTTTACACAGTGCTGTGTATATAATGATGATGTGTATAGAAATACACATGCAGGTATACATTTAAAAACAAATTATGTGTTAAGTATATTTTTATATATAATAAATAAACAAATGCATGTATATATTTTCAAAATATATGCTGTGTGTGTTTACATAATAAATATACAAAATAAACGTGTGTTAAGAAACATGATTATTCATTTGACATCACACATTTTTAGTTTTTTCTAGTGTCTTTTTCTGGTCTTTTTTTGGCATATTAATGTATTTATTTCAGTATATTTTACTTTTGAATACTTTTTCCGTTCACTTTAATATTTTAACTTTTGTTTACTCTAAACCTTTTAGTTTTTCACTTTCTTCATGGTTTATTTTTTTTATTTTTTACCTTTACTTTTAATCTTTTTCTTTGTTTTTTTACTTTCTTTCTTCTTTAGCGTCCAAGTTGTACTTTTTCATTCTTTATTATCTTTAACTTTCAACCTCTTATGGTTTTACTGTTCCTTAACTTTTAATTTTGAGGACACGTAGACAGATAGTCAAGCTGGTGCGATCAAACCCTCAGTATCGATCTGTGATGTAATGCAGAACAGTAACGTTGTGGTGAGTTTTGCACAAGCAAACAGCATTCAGAATAGTAATGCTAATTCAGTGTATCTTTACCATCAGTAATAGAGATGTGGTGTTCTGAGGGTTTAATGTGTAACCGGGCTCGGAGGCCTGTATGGAGCCGGTCATCGGGAACGGTTTTCCCAGAGGGCCGCAGTGATAGGGATTTCCTGAGCGCTCATTAGTGAGCTGTTGATGGAGAATGAGGCTAATGATGGATCTGCAGCTGTGAACGAGCTTCAGCCGAGTCATTCCAGCTGCTCTCTCCGTCTAGAGCCAGCGCTGCTCACTACAGCTTCATTAATATTCACACAATCAGTGTTTGTGTTAGCGTTTGTTTACTACTCGTCCTGCTACATGAAGGTCCTACAGCTGCACTCAGAGCAGCAAGATAACTTATCTTAGTCTTTCTCTTCTCATGAACAGTGCAAGATTGTATTTTTCTCTCTTTTATTCTTGTTGTGCACAGAAGGCTTTTGTGACCTATCCGTCTCCTCAAATAACCTCACATTTTTGATCTGAAGTCACTGCACTTTGAATTTTTTGAATTTGAGTTAGATTAGAAAAAGTATTTTTTTTTTGTCAGTAGTAGTAGTATATCCAAATTACTCTGACCTCTCTCGTTTAAAAAAAAATTGTATTGGTCTTTTAAATAACCTGTAGATACAGTATTTTTGTGATTTGTTAATCTATAATAATATTACAGAAAACAACGTGTCATGTTTTATCAATTGTAATGCTCTCGTGATCCTCTGCTGCTGGAAAGATAACATATCTTTATTTTAAATAGAATACAAGAAACACAAAACCTTTTTTTCTGTTATTGTGGTACACTGAAGATGTTTTGTGATTTTTCACAGATTAACCATTCCTTTTTGATTCACTGTACTATTTGTAGGTTTTGAAGTTTTTGGGGCCTGAACCTGAAAGACTTGATGAAAACGGGTTAATGTTTTAAATCTAAACTACAACAATCAATCTTGTGCTATTTTTTACGGATGTATGGAGATAAATCTTCTGCTGCAATGGTAATGAATGCAATGAATGAGTTTAATTTTACTGAAGTGAAATAAGTGTTCTCCTGAGCATTAATCTATAATAGAGATCATATAGAGATCAGTGGTTCTAACTAACTTTAAAAAAAGATGGAAAGCAGCTATTGTTATCATCTTGAGCATTTATGTTTGACCTGATGTCACTGGGCTAGTTTTAGGTTCAGATCTTACTAAACAGCTGTCAGCTACGGAAGCCTGTTTCTGCCACTGATTAAATGTTTTTAAGAAGTTATTGTGACTTTTCATCTCAAAATTCAGATTTAGTTGTTCTCAGAATTGCGTGACACAAAAGTCAGAATTTTTTTGTGAGAATTGTGAGATACAAACTTGAAATTGCAAGTTTAACCCCCAGTTTCACAGACAAGGCTTAAGCTAGTCCCAGACTAAATTGCATGTTTGAGCAGTCTCAGATGAAAATATCTTGCTCTGACATATCTTAAAACATGTCAGTGTCATTGCTCTGTTAAGATGCACACCTGTAATATTTTCTTATGAGGCATTTTTGTAAAAGTTGCTTAAATATCTTAATTAAACTAATGTCTAGTCCTGGCTTAAGATAAGCTCCGTTTGTGAAACCAGGCCATAAAGTAATAATTGTAATAATTAAAGTTAGATAGAGTGAGGGATTGTTACATCTCATAGCTACAACTTTTTATCTCACAATTATGACTTTTGTTTATGACACAAATGCCAATTATGACAATTAAGTGACAATTATGACTTTTTAACTCACAATTTCAAGTTTATATCTTAACTGAGGACAAAAGTAAGAATTGCAACTTTGTATCACACAATTCTGAGAAAAAGAGTCAGAATTGAAATAAAAATTTGCAATTACCTTTCATTTAAATGTATTTATTCATTGGCGGAACACGCTTCTATAGTCAACCAAATATGTTTTAGGGATCATAAGTGGTTTTCTGTTGCTATGGGTACCGGGCGAATTCTGCTTAAGGGAAAATCATAATTCTAACTAACTCTGAATATTATTTGTGTGTGATTACTGAAGCATAGGCCTAATTTATATGTCTAGTTTTGCTGATTTTGTGATGTTGCCTATTTTAAAAGCAATGACAGCTATTTCCCCGAGCACATGGATTTTTAACGAGCTCTGTGATGGTGGTGGATATAAATCTGCAGAGGTTTTGCTGAGGGCCTGATTATATGCAGGAGAATATGTGCTTTAAGACGGTTCCAGCTGTTTGTTTTGACTCGGGCCAGCTTCGGGGGGTTCAGGTCTTAAGTAGTGGGTCAGATGACCCTCCAGACCTCCTGAATTCACACTCTGCTTTTGTCTTCTCAGATTTCGCAGAACCAGACGGAGCACTTGAGTGTTGTGTTGGTGGTTATGATCTCTAATGTATCTCTCATTCCTCCACCCGGGGGTATCGGGCAGCTTCTTATCTGCGTGTGAGGCGTTCTCTATCTTTATTATGAGAACACCAGGAACAGACAGCTGTCCAATGAGAGATCGGCACAAATCAGACGAACAAACGCCCACGAGCCCTCTGAAGGCCACCGGCAGCAAAACTACATCAGATAAATGCCTGGCAATGACAAAAACACGCATGTGGACACTTCATGTGTGCCTTCAGGAGTATTGAAGGAGAACAGGGCTGATACTGGAGGCAGTGAGATTCAGGGCATCTAGAAAGGACTTTTTATTTTATTAAAATGTCTTAAAATCTGTTATTTTCATCAGGAAGGCCTGTAGGGCTGGTTTGTTGATAGATAGTTGAATAATTCTAACAGTTCTTTTCCTTTAGTTATGAGTTATATATATATATATATATATATATATATATATATATGTATATGTGTGTGTATATAAATCTC
>JAUMHQ010000046.1:16337517-16351548 GCA_032361165.1 Enteromius paludinosus
AGTAGGAAACGATGGTGTTTGAGACTCACAGTATGTTATGTCCATGTACTGAACTGTTATCATTCAACCATGCCAAGCTAAATTCAGTTTTCCATTCTATGGCACCTTTAAACGAATCCCAAGCCATTTCATGTTGAGGTTCCCAATGAAACATTAGAATGAAACATACTTTATTGTCGCCACTAGTTGTCATTCCTTGTTTTAAGAAAAATTATAAGAATAAAGGACAACTCATTTTGGCATATGTTAACCTCCATCGTCCCATTATTCGTAAATCACTCTTTGGAATATAATTTCATAAGATCAAATGATTGTATGTATCCGATGCTTTAGGATTTATTTCTCTTTGCTAATACAAACACTAACGTTAGAGTAAACTAAGCTACGCTGCTGGTTCTCTTGAGTTAAGGGGATCTGGTAACGCTTAACCTCACCAAGACTGCGAACAATTAGTAGGAGGTTTATAATTAATGAGGAACAGGAGTGATACGCGCCGTACCTTCAGCTCCGGCATGCTGCCAATCAGCTCGTAGGGCAAACGCACTTCCGGTTGGTTCGTGTAGTCCAGCGGCACGAGCTGCGGAGCTAAATCACGGTATCGATGAAACAGCCTGAGCAAACACGACAATCTTCAATGACGACCCTTCTCTTCTCATACGTTACTATCTATCATGTAAGTATGTAATAGCTGTTTATGAGTGATAGCTAGATAGCTCACTCGACATTTTAATTTCAGCCACATAAAACCAGCAAGTAGACTGATTTTTTTTTAAAAGTTGCAAACAATTTATTTATAATATAATTTAAATAACAATTTATATCTATATAAAAAAGTTAGATAAATTCATTTAAATGTAGTTCAAATGAATGAATTGCAAGCACTTACCTTAAAATAATTAAGTACATTTAATGAATAATTGAATTCTTCAATTAATCAGTGTATTTTAATAATTATCTCACCTCAGAATTTCTTTCCTGGTGAAATAGGTGCAGTCCTACAAAAATGCAAAGAAAAAACATGCAAGGATTTACTAAGCAGCATTTGTACGCCTGAAATTACCTTCCTGCAAATGCTTTATAATTGCCTGATAAATTATGAGGTGCAAAGCATTCATTCATGAATATAGCTATTAACGTGACCATTTGAATATCCATTCTCAGTATTTTCTGGACCATTTTACCTTTTCAAAATTGCATCTGTGTCATGTGTGCATGAACGCAAATGTAATTTGTTGAAAAATGCAGGTGATGGTCAAATGTTCGAGTTTAAAAAAAATGAATGAATAATTTCATTCTGAAAGAATGCATTAACTTGATAGAAAGTGACAGTAAAGACATTTATAATGTGATTTCTGTTTTAAATAAATGCTGCTCTTTTGACATGCATTCAGTAAAGCGTCCTGAAATGTAAAGTGTGACCGGTTCTACAAAGAATGAAGCAGCTCAGCTGTTTTAACACTGGTAATAAATCATTATAGTAGAATGAAGACTGGAGTAATGATGCTGCACATTACAGGAATAAATTACATTTAGAAAAATATCAAGTCATTTTGAATGCTAATAATGTTACACAATATTACTGTTTTAATGTATTTTGTTTTATCAAATAAATGCATCCTCAGTGAGCACTTTTCCCCCAAATCATTAAATAATGTTTAGTGAGCCCAAACTTTTTTTGGGTTGTGACATCAAAAATGATGACTGACCTGATATGCGTCCAGTTGCTGGGATGTAAAGATGGTCTGTTTGTTCCCCATTCTCGCAGCTCCATGGCAAACTAGCTGCGGACTGCAGCTGAATGGCAGCAGATATTTCAGATATGAAATACTGGCACAAAGGGCCGCAGTGAGACATGGCAGATCAGGTGTCGGCCGCTGCGAGGCCTTTAGTTCTCTGATAATGGCAGCATTTCATCATTTAGCTGCCATCAATGGCGGTCTCTCTTGGATATGAATGTGTCCTGTCGGTCAAGGGGAGAGCGGGAGAGACATCTGAGGGTCAGGTTACTGACCTGTTCACATGCTGGGAGCGCTGGGGTGAAACTATATTCACTGTTCATGTTCACATAGTTATTGTGTAATATTTAGATATTTTGAGGGTATAAAAAGAGATTTATATTGGAAGACCTGACCACTCAAAAAAGAAAAAAAAAATGTCACTCAAAGGAAAATAAAAATAAAAAGCAAGTATCAAATTAAGTCAAATTAAACAAGCAAACAACAAATAAGAATAATTTTGGAACAATTAACTTTTTAAAGGATTTCTGTGACAATTAGATGTGTGTTATGTTCTAATTATTAACATTAAATGCTATTACAGTTTTTATAAATATTTTGCATTTTAATTTTAGTCACTAGAGAATTTTAGTAATTGTGTGTGTATAATTTATGTTTAATGTTTAATTTTTTTAAGGCTTTTTTTTTTTTTTCAGCTTTATATCAATGAACAATGTTTTTTTTTTTTTTACTAGTTTAACAATAACAACCCTGCTCATTACTGTGTGTCTGAGCATTTATTATCTGACTTTATTTAGTTATTCTCATGACTCATTATTCTTAAAGATGACAAAATGTGCAAAATGTGATGCAGTCCTGGGTTTTGTGAGAAACTCTTCATGCTGTTTTCAGTCCTTTTTAAAGTGCTTTGACAAGAGATCTCATGAAAACAGCTTGGTGTATTGTGTTCATATCTAAAAATGCATCTCAATTATGTCATTAAATATGTAAGCACTGGTGCATCGGCACACTATTGTGAGCTGAATTGGTTGGCACAGAGGCTGAACGGTATCCGCTCATCTTGCAGCTGTTTACCTGCTGTTCTTTTACTTTCTCTCTGGATAGCAGCTCATATCTCTACCTGTCACCTGTTGCTTTTGTTGGCACTTTTCCATATGATCATGTGGGGAAACATGTCTGGATGGATTCAGATCAGCCTAAAGTTTACTGTTATACATGTTTTGTTTCTATCTTTTTGTTTTGGACTAAGTTTCTTTTTTTCCGTCACCGTCTTCTGGTGATGGTTGGATCTGCAGGTCACTGATTGGTTCATTAATGTGAGATGAGCTGATAAATGAGCAGGTGCATTTCACTAAAATACTTCCGAAACTCTCTGTTTATAGTGGAGGAGAAAGAGAGGAGATAGAGGAAAAACAACCACAGAAAAAAAACGCATCAATATGTGTAAGATAGACAAAAATAAAAAAAGGTAAAAAAGAATAGGCTGAAAAGAGGGGAAGAAGGGAATTGGGGGGAAACATAACAAATAAAAAAAATTTTTTTTTTTGCTGTATATTTTTATATAAATATATAAATGATCTGGCAACAGCCACAGAAACAAAAAACAACTCTATCACTATCAATCATTTTTGTGTAAGAATTTATTTAGACTTTATAATAGTTCACAACATGCAATATACAAATTTACAAGCGACCAACTCAAGCTCCTCCATATATTAAACTTTGATATCTATGTACATATGTTACAGTCCCATCCTGCCACAAGAGTCCAGTCCAGATGTGTGAAAGAGGCCGTCAGTGACAGCCGCAGCTGCCGGCCACCATATCATCATACTGCTTCAGAACCACGTTCTCATCATCGTCGAAGTACAGCAGGTTAATGCTGAAGAGCTTGTCTGGCACACAGCAAGGCGTCTCGATGCCTTTAGTCAGTTTGAGAGCGTTGATGATGGACTGGACCGTGGCGTGGTTGGTGGGCCTCATGTTCTGACCCAGAGGAAATGGGCAGGAGCCTTTGCAGTGGTAAGCGTTGTATCCGCGTGGAGACACGATCCATCCGGACCAGCCTATCTCCTCGAAGTCCACGTAGAGCGGCAGACGCTGACACGGCATCTTCTCCCCGCTCTCGTCATAGTCTATGGAGCGAGCGCTGCGACGAGCCGCTGCCGAGAGAGGCAGGCTGGGAAACGGGAGACTGGGTCTAGCAGGAGAATCATCTGAACCTGAAGACAACGAGAAGACTTTTAGATGCCTTGGACTTATATAAAAATCTGCTATATTTTTTCCAGAATTAAACAAATACAAAAATAAAATTACACATTTGTATCAATGAGATACATTTGTATTAACACTTTTAATTGTTTTTTTTATCCATTTATATTTTTAATTTTACTGTTAGGTTTATTAAAGATTTTATTATATCATTTTTTGGTTGGTTAGGGTTAGTTATTTTATTTTAACTCACAAAAGTACCATGTTCTTAGATGTTATAATTATTATAACTATAAAATATATAATTTTAAGTTAAGAAGTTTTAAGTAATTTTAATTTAAATAACGTATTTGTATTCACTATAACACTGTATTTTATTATTTACTATAACATATAATTTTTTGTTACAATTTATTTTCACATTATTTTACTTTTTATTACAATATTTTTTTTTACTCTCTATAGGAAATAGATCTGTTGTATAAAGTAAATGTTTTATTATTTAAGTGCTTTTTATAAAATTTTGTAATTACTATTATTCACTTTTATATATTTTTTATTTAAATAAATACCCTATTTAAACCTTATATCAAATGTTTTTTTTTTTGCTACTTTCTTTTATTGATATTTTTTGACACAGTTTTTCTTTCCATTTGCTCTACAGATCCCCAAAAATGTTATTTTAGGACAAGATGTATATGTTTTAATCCCTAGAGCCTGAAGAATCACTCATATGAGATTACTGGGGAGGAACAATTAAACTGTCTAATTAAACTATTAAAGAGATATATATGCCATACCTTTAGGTATGATCTCCAATGAGGCTGCCCGTCTGCCATCGTCGGTGAAGAGCACCAGCATGGGTTGTTTGGTGTGATGGTGGTTACGGCCGGATGCAAACCGCACGGTTTTCAGGTCCATCTGAAGACCTGCTAGAGTCCTGACCGAGATCAGGAGCCCAAGATTACTGCCTTCATCTGACATCCAGGAACGTACCTTTAAGATATCAAACATATTTATTACTGAGGAGCACAAGCAACTCTTTCAGTCTGTTCTAAAAACTTTTCTGCTTCCTTCTAAGGCAGCATTTGAACTAACTCGGATACAACCTTAAGTTTGGAAGACTCTAGGAAAATGTCTCAGAAAGAGTGATTTTATTCATACTTACAGCTTGAGTGATGGTAAAAACCTCCCAGCCGCTGGAGTGGATAGGCACCAGTCTGGATGAGAGCAGCTTCTTCCCTTGGGAGACGTTCTTCTTGCTGCTATCAAGAACCTGATAGACACTGACCTGTATAAAAACATCACTGCAATGATTAACCTGGAGAACCTTCTTTTAGAAACATGTCATTTTCATTTACAGCTCAGACTGTAAATACCGTACCTGACAGAAGTGATGTCTGTTGAACGTCAGCGACGCTTGTGGTCTGAGCTTGAACAGATGAAGCTCGGCTGTGAGGATCTTCTCACTCTTAGCCACCGTGGACATGTTGAAGAGAAACTCGATTTGGTCGCTGTGCACTAATGAGAGAAGTCAGAATTCAGAAGTGAGAATTGACACACAATCACACATACTTTATGCATATTTCAAACCATCCCCCACCTCAATATTCAGATTAGCATCTGATGAATATGGTTCTTAAAGAGCCATTCTCAAACCCTGGTGGTTGCTTAACACTAAACTATATGGTTTTACAATTTACATTTACAATTTTAATTATACACTCTTATGGTCAAACAATTACACATTTCATAGAATAAATAAAATATAAATGTTACATTTTAGTTGACTGAATGTTTGTCTTGATTTCTCAGCTATGTATATCAGAAATTTAAAGTATTAAGTTCCTCAGGATTTAAAAAACGTTTACTTAAAATTCCTTTAAATTGATGAGATGTGAGTGTGAATTAAAAAAAACCCTAACAAAACATTTTAAAGCAGGTTTTTTAGCCAAACTAAAGACTAAACCTTAGGCCTGCTAAAAATATAATACATACCACATAAAGTATTTTGTTCTGCTAGAGTTTCCATAGCATATTTATTCATTTTCATATTTAAAATGATATATATATATATATATAAAAAAAAAAAACTAAATCTAAAACTGAAATTAAACAAATATTAAAAGCACCTCAAATTTGAACTAAAACCGATTACAGTGAAAACGGAGAATACAAAAAGTAAAACAAAAACAACTATGACCCTGTCTGAAAACCCAGCTAAAGTAACTCTATAGGCTATAAAATCATTATTCATACCTTTTGTGAAAATGTATCCATAATACCTTTAATATAATAATCTTCAATAATATATTGACTGAGTAAGACCACGTCGAATATTTAAATCGTATAAAAAATTAATGGTTGAAATCAAACTTTTACGCTTTATTATCTCACAATTAGAAGCAGATAAGTCTGTATTTTTACAGTTACACGTAGGAGATGTAGATGTTTGTAAAGTGGTCCGAATCTTACGTTTATCGAAGAAGCTGCGGACGGTGTTTCCCTCCAGAAGCGTCGGGTCTTTGGTGACTCCGTCCACATCCGCGATGGTGTTATACAGGTCCAGCATGTACTGAGGAGGCTGTTTGTGTCCCCGAGCCAGAGCAGCAGGAGGATCCTCCATCCCAAACACCTCCAAAAGCCTCTTGATGGCCTCCGAGCGCACTTCTTCAGACTCGTTTTCCAGGTGATTCACAGACGGTCTGCAGACGGCGAGTCCCATCGCGGAGATCCAGAGCACTGCGGTCAACATGTCGAGATGTTCTCTGGTAGCTGGAGCTGGACTGAATGAAGCACTGCGAGATTGGCAGGGCTTTATATGATGTTGGCAAAGTCTTCGGTCAACAGCCGTAAAGAGCTGCTATTTAGTCGCAAATGTAAATCAACAATCAGCGAATGTAAAGCAAATCTAATGGCGGTGTTAACAAGGTGCGAACTGGACTGGTGGTCCTGTGAAGAGATGCTGGGGGGAAATTAGTGTTTGTGCTACGCTGTAAATAAACTCTATATGTGTCAGTTTAAGAAATCTTTTTTTTTATTTTTTATTTTAGTGAAGATTATTAATTGTATGAGATTTTGTCTGTTCGGGCGGCGCGAAGTGGATTTGGCGCGAAGTTTGCTCACCGCGGGCGGTTGACTTCCCTCAAAATGGATCCATTAATCGAGACAAAGGAGGTTAATGTGATAGAGGAACAATAATTATTTCGACAAATACCGCGAGAAGGTTTCAGCATGTGCCCTGTGTTTTCATGTTAATGGCAAACACACCTGCTCAAACAGAGATTTGAGTCCGAGTCGAATTAAAATCGCCTCATTTTTTTGAACTGCGTTTACAATCTCATATGTTAATGACAACATGAATCTGAATAAATGTGCTCGAGTGTAAATCAATAGATAGTTAATGTAAGTGCGAGTAACTTTGCTGGGTTTTATTTCTTATCTGTAATTGATTGTTTTCATTAGGGGCTCATTCATTGTGTTGATCCAGAGATTTCTTAATACTAATGGACTGCATGAGCTTATGTTATAGCACTAATGCCGACGGACACTGATGTTGTATCTTTGCAATCAGAGTATTCTCATTTAAGTTGTTGACCGATTTAGTTGACATCTTCCAATTTTTAAAATCAAAGTAGGTAGCGCCGGTTGATACATCATTAAATGTAATACCTCAAATCCTATTTTAAGTGCAAAAACTGTCTGTACTGTACTATACTGTCTGTGTTTTGAATTTTGCAGTTTGCTCACTTCTATGTCACAAATCACAAACAATTGCAACAAAGCCTTTGATCTGTGCGTTTGGGCCATGCTTGGACTCTAACTCTATCTAGCCTTTATAATGCACAATTTTCCACAAGTTTATGAATTTATACTCTTAAAAGATTACCTTTTAGGTATTATCTCTTTAAATACATTGCAAATGGTAATACAAAAATGTGTCTAATTTCATTTTATGTAGCTATTTCTCAAGTTTTGTATATAGTCTGTTCGTAGCATGCAAATTGTGTTACAAGGTTTGATACAAAGTTGTTAATTGTATGTCTCATAGTTATAATTTGCAAATAAGGGCAGAAATTGTCTTACCCATAGTTGCCAAATTGGGTTTTCCTTTTTACTGCAGTTTGAAATAACTTTGAATTGCCTCTCTATAATGACCTGTTTGGGATTAGAGCATTTCGTAGGCTATTTTGCATATGCGACACCTCTTTGTCATTTGCATTTCTTGCTAATGCTTTAATTATTGGTTGATTTGTAACCTGATTTAAAACTGAGAAATGATTTGCATGTGTAACTTTCTTTAGTAGTTCTGTGCAGATTGTCATGTAATCCAAAGATGGTGGACTGAAAGACCCGTTTTCAACTTTCTGACATAGATTTTATTTACAAAATACTTTTTACATAATTTACATATATTACATAACATTGCATCATGCATTTACGTTTCTGTCCGTTAATGCACATTAAAGCCGTGCAAATGATTCGAGAGGGGAACCTCAGGAAGTCCCGCTGTAGTTGCCGAAGTCATCCAGTAGAGGACGGTGTGTTTAAGACTGGCATAGACAGGTAGTGATGGCCAGAACGGTGCGGATTTGGTCGTGTTGACTGAGGAAAGTATGGCTTTCATAGTCTTGAGGAACACAAGCATTGCCCCGTCCTTCAGCCCACAGCAGACATTCACCGAGATCAGACGCGCTCCTGCAAAAATACACGAGTGTGTTAGTCGACATCCAATAAAACACACTCAAATTAATTATATATATATGTATATAGGTATGTAAATTACAGTGGAATACAAATGGTTTACATGTTTTGCAATCTTACTAATAAAACAGATGTATTAACTATATCTGCTCTGTTCTCTCTTTTATTGTGAAAATGTATCAGTATGCTGATGTCCATCGAAGAGTCACCGCTTTATTTCTCACTAAGCCTTTTGTCTGTCTGCCCATTTTTATATTTATTCATTAAACTTGTTTACAGTTGTTAATGTAACTAGAAAGCTCATACATTGAGTCTCAGTTAAACTACAACTTTAAAATCTACAAGTTAAATGCAGTAGTCAACATTTAAAATGAATCAAAAAAGTATGAGAACGGGTATTGTTTTGGTCTGAGGACAGTTTTAATGAACAGTTTTGACTTACCTCACCTGTTGACTACTAAATCCTATTTATATAACTATATTCACTACTGGTTAAAAGTTATAGAAATAACTAAGATGCTCACCCAGCCTGCATTTATTTAATAAACAAATACAATCAACACAGTGAAAAAAATATTTATTTATTTAAAATAACTGTTTTCTATTTTATATATTTTAAAATGTATTTTTTTCTGGATTTTCAGCATCATTACTCCAGTCTTTAGTCACATGATCCTTCAGAAATCATTCTAATATACTGATTAGGGGGTCAAATCACATTTCTGATCAATGTTGAAAACTGGTAGCTCTGCTTAATATCTTTGTGGAAATCAGTATTCAGTACCATTCAAAAGTATGGAGTAAGATTTAACAAAATAATTGTTCAGCTTTTATTTTACAATGCTGAAAAGCAGCTACACATTAATTCTAATGAGAACAATTGTTATTGAGCACCAATATTAACTGAGCAGTAAGTAATGATGCTGAAAAATCCACATTGGCTCACAGAAATACATTACAGTTTACAATATAATCACATGTATAAAAACATTTTTTAAATGCAGTAATATTGTGATTTTTTTTACTGTACTCATCAGATTAAGGCAGCATAAAGAGTAAATCACTAAAAAAGGTGTTACCATTTTGTCCATAGAAAAGAATGGAAATCACATATAATTAACTAAAACGAAACGGTTGTATTTCTGCTTTGGATTAAAGACTAGCCGAAGTGTCAAAGCAAATAGGGATGTATTTTAGTGCGCACTGTAGAGGGTGTGTGTGATCGTGTGTTTGCTTAGCTGTGTGTAAAATCAGATGTGCGGCGTGTACCTGAGAAGACAGCGGCTCCCTGAGGTGCAGCTTCCCAAACATCTGCCAACATCTATTTCCTGTAAGAACATTAGCAACACAAGAGAGAGAAGCCATCAGTTCACCACCTGCTGTTAATGCGGGACGGCCTCTTAACATGCTAAGTGCTTTGATTTGGCACCTGCAGGGACCATTTGTAGCCTCCTCGCACCTTTTGAGAGTGCGGCGACAGACAGAGAACATCTGACACGGATGTGTTCAATAAGCACAACGGATACACTTCAAAATGTGAGGATTTAACGTGATTAAATGGCTTAGGAGCTGTTTTACTTAATATGAATTAGGAACTGATTTTCAGTCACTTTGTAAAGTATCAAAAATAAAAAATTATTACATGAACATGCATGTCAGATACGTTAAAGCCACATTAAAATGTAATCAAATCAAATATTACACATTAGATAACATTAAATACAAAGAATTATTTTTTTTCTTTGCATTTACAATATTTGGGAAATTTCGTCACCTCAGAAATAAGGTTGTAGTCAGGACAATTTAGGACATGCACTCTCTATTTAGAAGCTGTTCTAATGGTTCAAGCACTAAGTAGTTGTTTAGTGTGCAACATCTTCATGCATATTCACAGACGAGTTCAGTGTTGTCTAATTATGGAAATGTGAACTGGAAATGTTCAGAGAGGGGGGAAATGGATCAGGGTCCTGATCTTTAAGTCTAACAAATGAAGAAAACAAGCATGGATCACATGGAAATGACTAATTTCCTTTCTGACCAGCAGCATTTCCTGGTGTGAGATCCTTTGCTTCAGCATGGGATGATTCAATTTAATTTCAGTTAAGACTAGCTATAAGTTTGGCCACGTATTAACCTTTCTGAACCTCAATCCTAGACTTTTAACTGAGCCACTGACCACTGTTTTTACTGTATATAATTCTGAATGTCATTTAGAGCTGATGTCTAAAAACTACAAGCATTATGCCATTATGCTAGTTTTTAGATGCATCCAGTGAGAGAGATTTACATTTCATGGCTGAAGCAACCAAATCTGGCAGAGGTGAATGCATTGTTTAGAATAAAAATAAAAACCTATAATAAAATAAATAAAATAACCCACCACTAAAAATTGTTTAAAAGCCTGCGCAATTATGAAAACCCCCAGAAGATTTTCATTTTCTTACAATCGAAACTGAATTTATGCAATTCATGCAACTACAGCTGTTTGCTGCTTTACTCACCCTCAGGCTTTCAACTTTGACTCCGTCGTCGTTGTACGTGATCTCGTAGTGATACTCTACATACGGGATTCGGTAACATCCCTCCATGAGTTTGCACTGCGCCACCGTTTGGATCAACTCCACTTTGTTTGGAGTTTCGATGAAGGTGGAATCAAACTTAGTCGGCACGCATGAAAATCCCTCTGGAGGTAAAACAGATGATTAGTGTTATCATTAGAAGCTTATGCATTTATTAGTGCATGCATTTAGAGATTTTTATCCATTGCTTACGCCACTAGTTTCTTTCCTACAACAAGTAGGATTGATTAGTATTCTAATACACACGGGACTTTTATTCTGCTTTTTCTTACCTGGTGCCCCTTTGGATCCGACACATTTGCCCGTGTCTATGACAGTCTCGTAGGGAGTCTCAGAGTAGTATGTTTTCAGCGCCGGCGCTCGGACACACTGGCTCACTTTGGCTTCACAGTGACAGTCCTCGATGATCTCGACCTCCCGCAGACCTTCATAAAGCATCACACGGTCCACACGGACCCCGGCCGGCTCGCAGGTGGAGCTCAGACCGCAGGACGGGGAACCGCTGATGGAGTCTGACGCTCCTGACGACTGATCCAAACGCCTCATCTGAAACCATGATGGACAAAAATATTAAGTTGGGCAGCTAATTATTGTAGATGCTCACAGTAAAATAAAAAGACTTGACTTTTAAAAAAGTCTTTATTTTGTATAAATATATAATGTGTAACTTCTATCTAAATCTAATTATATTAATTTTTTTCTTACTAATTTATTTTTATTTAAAATATATTAAATAAAAGATATATTTTTAAATGACTAAAAGATTATAATAATGATTTACATAAAAATAGTATTTATTACTTCATAATAGTAGTATTTATTTTATTGAATAATAATTGATTGTTAAATCATGTCACTTTCTCACTACATTAAAAAAACATTCAAATAATGAATGTGAACGTGTATATGTAATTTTCAGAATAAAAACGAATAATTGTCTTATTTCGTATGCTTGTTTTCATTTTTAGAAATGTCGCCGTCTTGTGGTCAGTCGTGGAATTGCTCTACCTTTTTGTGTCTCAGGAATTCAAGCATTGAGGAGTATTTGGAGGCCCTTAGCTCCGCCTCCAGGGATGCAGAACGCACCGGTTGGCCACAGTGTGTTCTGCACACGCCCACATCGACATTCACAGGACTGCCAGAAATATCTGATACATAAAAATGAATGTAAGAAATTAAAAGGATCATCAGGATCTGACAGCATATTCATAAAGAATGCAGAATATTGCGTTTCATTCAGCATTTAAAGTGTTTCTAGTTTTATTTATGTCAAGTAAATAAATCAAACCTTTGCCAATGTAGATGATGTGACTTTGGCGTCTGCAGCAGGCTCTCTCTGTGAACAGGTTTCTGGATTCTGTGTTTTTACCTAAAACAGCTGTGACTAAAAGACACAAATAAGTCATGTTAGTTAAATATTCTCATACTAACCGATAGGTACTGGGAGAAAGTAATAATTTGAAGTTATTCTAGTCAATTTCAAGACTGGCCAAAGTTATAATGAACTGAAATGAAAACCATAAAAATGCTGTTATTTGAAATAAAATAAATGTCAACTGAAATAAAATAAAAATAAACATAAAAACTTGTTTTATACTGATTTTATTTTTAACTAGTTGTTAAGGCAGCATATAACTACATAAAATAAAATAATATGCATTTAAGGCTAAATATAAGCTATAACTAAAACTGAAGTTAAAAAATGATACGCAAGCACAAAACATTACTGCAACTTTAAAATGACATGAAAACTGAAAACATGAGGACTATGTCATTTTTATTTAGTTTAAGCTTAAGGACTAAAAATTGATAAAAACTAAAATTATAAGAAAGCAAAAGCATAACTAAAAATATAAAAAGAAAAACTAATTAAAAAGGCAGCACATAATACGGTAACTTATATTGGCAAGAAATATACCATGATGGTGAATTATTGTCAAATTTAGATAACATTGTATCTAAAAAGGTGCTACAAATGTCCAAAAACCTGGTCTTTCCATACCATGCATCCAGTATCTGATCACCCAAAGTGTCCTTTTAACTGCATTTGTATTGCAAAAGCATCACATTGCATCAATCACATGATACAAGTGTTTACAAACAGATGACATTGTAGTTACATGCTGCCCTGAATTAGCATGATCTTGTATAATAATACATGCAATAAAAAGGTAAAAACACTCACAGGTCTGATGGACGGTGCAGAGCAGAAGAAACCCCAGCAGTGGCAGTAAATCCATAGCAATGCTTCTTACACACCACGTCAGGTCTGTGTCTTCAGTCCTGCTCCTCTGGGATATTTATACCTGCGCCGGGTGAACTGCTGCTGAGCGTGTGAGCTGAATGCGAGAGAACTAATCAAATTTCCATGACTTTAATGCCTGCTGTTAGGATCAAAGAGCATCTCTTCCACACCTCGTGCTCGTGTTTGCTGTCAGACCCATCCTTTCACTAATTAAGTACTTAAGGGACTTTGAGCCACTAAGCGGCCCTCATTCAAAGGTATTAATCATCTTTTATCTCAGGGGGAAGGTGTTTAGCACCACCACTTAAAACAAAACGGGCTCAAAGCCAGTAAACGGGCCCCTGCCCCCTGTCGAGAGCTTCGTGTTTATTCCACATCAGGACAAATGGTGCGTGTGAGTCTGTTTTGAAAGTGTAAGACTGCCCTTTCTCTTTACTACGAATGTTTGACGTTTAAAGCCACAGGTTTTCAGAAAAAAAAATCCATCTATCTATCTATCTATCTATCTATCTATCTATCTATCTATCTATCTATCTATCTATCTATCTATCTATCT
>JAUMHQ010000046.1:16356692-16369567 GCA_032361165.1 Enteromius paludinosus
AATAGTGATTAATCATGATTAATCCACTGAAAATCCTGATTAATTTGATTACAAATTTTAATCATTTGACAGCCCTAGTTTTAACACATTACATTACAGCTAACCAACACCCCTCATAGCATCCGTATTGTTGCAAATTGAGCTTAATGTTGATATTCTTAAATACTTTTTTTTCTTGCTGATCTTCCAGATAAATAAAAAGCTGAAGAGTATGGGTCTGGGAAATGACAGCAAAATTTGCTGGAGAAAGAGTGAAGGTGAAAATGAATTTCATGAAGAGCTCAACCGTACGGCCAATTCTAATGATGATTGTAGAGGACCGTAATCTTCAGGGTTAATTTATTTTAAAGTAAACTTTAAAATAGGCCTAAAGAATGTAAGAGGAAATAGTAGAATGGCATTTAATGCTAGCCTTATTTTACCCAATAAAAACATTAAAAGTAGCCTATATGCTTGATTTTAAATAGGAGATATGTAATCTGGTGAATATCTGTATTAGAAATGTACTGAATACTGTATATAATGACGTTGATTGGAATTTGCATAATAATTTCATTTTCATGAGTGCTAGACGTAATACAATGATGTACAGTATATGTGAATATTAATTATACACAAAAACATTTGATGGAAATGTTGCATTGTAAAATCATGAGGACTAAATGATCGGCCTTGATTTCATTATGAAAGTAGCAATTTTCACATTTAGACTAACTACTACGCAATAAAAGTGAATGTATGAGGGAAAATGTTTATTCTGATTCTGCTCAATAAATTCCAAGCATGGAGCTTGACATAATTTTAGATTTAAGGTTTGATTATTCAGTGTCAAAAGATCTTCAATATCATTATGAGCCATTTTGGACAAGATGTGATTCCTGAAGAATTTAGATGATTTTGCTGTTTCAAAATGGCTGGAATTGGGCTCTCCCTCCTCTAACCATCTCCTTCTTTAGCAAACAAAGCACCCTTTGCTTTTTGAATATACACCTCATCTAATGACTTCTGTAGTACAGCCAATTCAGATTTCTGGTCAACAGATACATTCTCAAAATGAATACAGGAGACAAGTCTTTTAACAATTTCAAGTTCCTCTGATTTGTATTGCTTAACTTTTTCTAGATCCAGCTTTAATTAAAATTAATCTAATATTAAATTTGAGCAGCTCCCAATTAGAGCTAAAATGATCTTCAGCTTGAGCTTTATTTAAAAAAAAAGTATCTTAGATATCACCGCTTGACAAACCTCTGCATCCTCTAATGAAACAGAGTTAAGTTTTCAATATGAATTATATGATTTTGAGTAATGTGAATCCTGGCGCTAGAGAGCACAACAGACAACAGTTGAAGGTGAACACAAACCCCCGGAGGGTGGATTTATTTACAAGTGCCGGTAAGTGAAAGAACATGGTGAACTTGACGGTGGCGGTGCTCCGCGTGACTGTAATCCCCTTTTCCTTCCTCTTTAGGTCCAACGTGCTTGTGAATGGTGCTCCATGACGTCCTGAGTGGCCCGGGCTGCTCGTTCACGGCGAGAACTCTGCAAACAAAGGACAGGTAAGTCAAACAGCGTATTGCCTGGAGACGTAGTTCGTTTCTTCCGTGTTGGCGTTCTTCTTTTATATTCGCTCAGCCGTGAACGATTGGCCCGGACAAACGATTTCCATGTGGTGCTGGTTTGTTGCCAGGGCGACGCTGATCGGTAGCCATCACGGTAAGAAGATGGGTTATCAAAAGATAGAATAAAAGATTTATGATTAGACAAAAAGAGAAGGCAGATTTCAGCCCTATTGACAAAATTAGATAACGAGCCCAATATCAACCAAAAATCAGTTCTAGATTTAAGAGAACCAGAACTATTAGACCAAGTAAACTGTAAACCATGAAGATGTTTTTCTAGCAAAATGTCAATGAGGCCAAATCGGGAGATCAAACCACAAAGGCCCAATGAATTATCAGACAGTTTAGGTGGTGATCTGTCCAAATGATTATTTATAGTTTGATTAAAGTCTCCACCCGAAAGATCAAACAAATTGGGATATTTAGATTTAAAATACTCTAAATGTTTTTCTATTGAATTAAATAATTTGAGGTTATTTTTTTAATACTATGTTCTGAGGGAAAAAAAAAACAAGCAGAGAAAGCTAAAAAAAACCAAACAAACATTGGTATCCTGTTTCCTGAATCCTGTATAAGATCCATCTTAAGGGGTTAGTTCACCCAGAATTAAAATTCACTCTCATTATTCACTCATGGTTCGCAGTTCGACACATCTGTTCTCGAGCTTTAAACAGAATCTGCGTACCCTTCTCCAGGTGAGGTGGCAACGCCTCATGAAAGCCTGGACCGAAGGGATGGCTGATTCCTTCTCTTGTGTGGTAAATATTGGTGGCTGATAACCCAGGCAACCTTGAAAAGGAGACAACCCGGTGGCAGACGAGGGTGCGGTATTGTAGTCGTATTCTGCCCAGGCGAACTGGTCACACCCGGAGGAGGGATTATGCACGGCTAGGATGCACAGTTATCGTTTGAGAATCTGATTAGTGCGTTCTGCCTGACCATTAGTCTGAGGGTGGAATCCCGATGACAGACTAGCAGTAGATCCAATCTGATGACAGAATTCTCTCCAGACCTGAGATATGAATTGAGGACCCCTATACGAAACGATATCAGTGGGCAGTCTTAAAAACGGCATCAAAAATGATATGGGTGGTCTCCTTGGAGGAGGCAAGCTTAGGGAGGGGAATAAAATGAGCTGCTTTCGATCCACGATTGTTAATATTATGGAGTCACCCCTTGAAGGGGGTAATTCTGCATGATGTGTGACCAAGGTCTAGAGGGAATAGAAAGCGGACACAGAAAACTAGTGGGGCGAAGCATGACTCGGCTTGGACTGCGCACAGACATGTCAAGATCGAATAATATGACGAATGTCAGTGGTTAATTGGGGCCACCAGAATCGCTGGTGGATAGAGGCAAGCGTGCCTCTAATGCCAGGATGCGCAGCCAAGTTAGAAGAATGGCTCCAGTGTAAGACCGATTGACATACGGCTTTCGGAACGAAAATTAGAGGGACACTCCGATGGAATGGCAACACGGGACAAAGCTTTCTTAACTCTTGCTCGATTCATTCACACATTCACTGCATAGCTTTGTCTTGTTTTTTATGTTTTTATTGGAAGGACCCCCAATTAATTTGTGCTACCACACAACCCCACCCCTAAACCTACCCGTTACAAAACTGATGTAAAAACATGACTCAAAGGGTTTTATGAATGATCTTGTCTTATTTTCTAACGCATCACCCTACAAACTGAACTACATCAATATATTTGGAGTACAGGTTGAATTTGAAATAACAACAGACATTACATTTGTAACAGTATTTATTATTTTTGTTATTTAATTATTGACAATTAACCTTATAAATGAAAAGTGTTCGTTTTCCAGTAGATGGCAGCACTATTATACTAAACTACACCCCTTATATTATCACCACAAATTAAACTGAGAAGCGTGTATCTTTAGTCGATTTTACATAAAATCTTAATAAGCCTAATTTTATATATATTTTTTTTATTATTCTCTTTATCTCTTCCTCCCCCGGAGCCTTTTCAGCCCCACACTGGTGAACCGATTGTGCCGTGGGAGCGCTGGTATGTGTCGTTTCAGCATACCTCGTAGCCGCCGGCTTGGATGAGGTCTCAGATGGGAGACAGCGCGCGCTTCTCGTTCATTGTCTCGCGCTGAGGGATTATGGATCTTTCAGACGCTTGGCGCTGCAAATGGATAGGCCTACTCCGACACTGTTGCACGACTAATAGGACATTTTAAAAAGACTTATAGTGTCTTGTTGAAACGCCTACATTTTAGACAAGGATGCCAATGAGTCAGGGATTTAAAAAGCCTTGCTGAGCTATGCAAATTCGGTGCTGTACCAACAAATTAATTAGAGACCAACTTATTGAAAGGACGAACAGTGCACGGGTCAGAGAGAGGCTGCTTTTGGAAGATGATACACTTACCCTGGATAAGGCTCTCACACTAGCACTCCAAATTGAAGAAGCTACACAGTGTGCAGCTAACATAGCAGAGACTAACTAACAGCTAAAAGTGATATCACCTCTGTACCTGCCAATATAGCCATGGATGAGGAGTTCTAGCCTACAGGTGCACTCATCCAGCAAATATGGCCACCTACAAGAAAATGAGGAGTTGCAACCATCAACCCTGAAGCTCTGTGGTGATGGTCAAGCTGGGATTGCAGTGATTGGAGTAGTTAACCTGACAGTACAATATGGACAAAAACATCTACCAGACTTTCCATTCTACATAACTCGGCATGGTGCTAATATCCTGGGCCCAGTTTTTCAAAAGTAACCCAGTGGGATTTTTGGATCACAGATTGGATCAAATCGTGGAAATGGGTTTTTCAAAAGTACAAGCGGAATTCTGAATTAAGATCAGACCACGCAATCCAATCTTACTTTTGATTTGGATCAAACCTGGGTAATTCAAAACTTTGAACTCAGATTGGGATCTATTTGATCCCCAAAAAACAGGATTATCCTGATCCCATCAGAAGGGTGGATTCAGTTGTGATTTTTTGACCCAAATAAACCCAATAAAATAAATATATATATATGTTTTTTGTTAAGTGAATGATCACAAACGTAATGGTTACTATAAATTCCTTCATATTTGAAGCCTATATGTCACATATAATGATATTGAGATATGGTAAACAACAACAACAAAATAATATCACTTAATGCACTTAAGTTTACAAGCAAACGTTCATGGACTGATTCACCAACACTGTCAACTTCACACCACTATTTTCCACTCCCAGGTGCTATTGCCCTGGTTGTGTCTAAACTCAATTAGATTGAATTTAGATTTACATTCAATCAGTTACAATCAACATGATAGAAATATGTGGTTGATTTAATGGTCAATATGAACAATCTACTTGATTAATACATGTTCACAACAGAAATATAAATTAATTGTGTTGTACATACATGTTTCATTTTTGTAATTTCAAAGACCTGTCATGTTAATTTTTTCAGTGTATCCTGTCTGTACGTGTAGATATTGCATACTTTTTTATAAAAAAAAGTTTATTACAAGAACATAAAAATATTAATTTTTTTCTTTTGTTTTAGTAAAGTTGCATATATAAATAAAATACATATTGTTGTTGTCACGCTCAGAAGGAGATGGAAACCAGGAGGTAAGTTTTAACAGGGGAGTCTTTATTTACAGTGCAGGTGCAAACACAGAGATCGGTTCAGGTAAGTAATTCAGGCGATCAGAGACAGGTAGAAAACATAAAGTTCTTTTCATGGCAGGATTGCTTGAGGTAAATAATGAAGGCAAATACTCAGTCTTTATAGTTCATGAAAGAAGTCCTATTTTGAGTGCTCAGGCAGGCAGGTAGGCAGACAGATAAGCTTTGTATGAGAGCTGGAATTCAGAGCGGTCTCCATAAAGTTGCCAACTTCTGTTAGGTGAAGTTGAGTATAAAAGGAGTGCAGGTGATTGGAACAGGTGTTAGTACTCCGGTGAGCGTGATCTGGTGATTGGTGCTGATTCAGGAGTGGCAGGTTGTGAAGGTTCCGTGACTGATCCAGGGACAGGTGTTTGTGAAGATGTGACAGTTGTTGACGGTTATGGTTGCTACATATATAAAATTATTATAAAAATTATTATATAGACACATAAAGAACATATTTATCTACTCGGTGAATGTGTATGAGAAAATTATATTATTTGTAGATTAGCCTAAATACCCTATACATTACACTTTTGTGCAAACATAGGTTTTTGAATCGTGGCATTATTATACAACATGATTTGAAGTGAGCTTTTGTTGCATTTTGTTGTTTTTACTAGCAGGTGTCGCCAGAATGCATTGTTTCGAATACATCTAAACAGTGAATCATTTTACGAAGCAGTTGGTTCAGTTGATTCAGAACTTCGAAAAGCTTCGTTTCTCTCATCACTACACCAAGGCCGAGTCGCAGAGGGCGCCAGAGACTGAGTTAATGCAGCGAAGAAACCCTGCTTGAACTTGTGTTGCGTCTGCAATCACCTCTTTCTATTTTGATCAATCTGAATGCTGAATATTAAGTCAAGACATTAAAAATTATAATGGTCGGATTTGATCCATAAAAGTAGCCTACATTTAAAAAAATACTTAATGAGACAAAAAAAAAAAAAAGATATTGTGCCTTCAAAAAAGAAACATAATTCATACTACAGCATGTCACAGGCTATTAAAGTTCAATATGACATTATATGTAATACCAAGACACTTGATGTTTGTATTAGAATTTAATGCTGACACATTGTTTTCAAAGGCCAGTTTTTACAAAACTTTAACAGGGGAATGTTTGAAGATCATTAACCATAAGATAGACAGCAAACACGCAAGGTTTATTTAACGTTTATTCATTTTACATCAAAATGTGCATTAAGTGTGGTAAAATCCTTTAGAAGAAAGAGTGTGAACAAAGAAAGAGAGCGTGAGTAAGCACAAATGAACATCCATTATACATTCCTGAACTCATATTGCACCCATGTATTTGAGGGACACATGAGTGGCAACTGAATTACCCGTCAGGCACAATTTATGGTTTTTAATAGTTCACATATTGACAAAACATATTCAGCGTGATTGCTGTCATTAACATAAAACGCTGTGATGAAGCAGTTAATGTCATCCTACCAAGACTTTCACACCCGCTTTTGATTAATCATAATACAGCTAAACTCTGTGCCAAATTCTTTTCATTTTGATTCTCTATCATTTTATGAAACATACAAGTCACAGAGAAGTATGAAAACATATGAGTCACTGTTTGATCAGCGGAGCCCTGCAGTACTGTACCCAAACACATCCAGATCTGATCTGCAGCTTGACATTTATACAATTTATTGAGCAGCTAAAGATCCAGACACGCAGATCTTCCACAGAAATAGCATGTTCCTCGACCTGTGTTCAAACACGTAAAAAGCTTGGTGTCTTTTCTTTATCAGCAAGTTTGGGAAGGAAATAAAATACTCTTATTCAGCAGTGATGCATTTCATCGAATTAAGTGACAAAATATTCTATTTCAAATAAATGCAGTTCTTCTTAAGTTTCTATTCGTCAAATAATCCTGACAATACCTTATCGGTTTCCACAACAATACAGAGCTAGCAGAACAACTCTTTTCAACACTGATTATAATCAAAAAGAGATAAATATAAACAATGGTTCTTCAAATCAGCATATCAAAATGATTTCTGGAGGATTATGTGACACTGAAGGCTGAGTACTGATGCTAAAAATTCAACTTTGATCACGGGAATACTTAGAAATCAGAACCAAATGCTATTTTTTTTTACTATACATATAGCACATGCTGCAACCTGCTTCATGAACCCTGGAGATGCTGTCAAATAATTGCAATTATTGTTCATGGAGTCAGTTATTATAAATCTGTTCATAATGATGAAGAAACTTGGTATGTAGATTAAAGGATTTTCATAATTATCCGAGGATTATACATCTTGTCTTCAGCTTAACAATCTATTCCCCAAAGCAACTGCTTTTATCATGTTTTAGCCAAAGCACATTTTTGGCATTAAGATTGCAACCGCAGATCTTGGAGTTCCCCAGATATTTGGGTTTTTAGGCTATATAAATATCTTTACATAAATAAAAAACAAATAACAGCAAATATGTATATTTTAGCTACTGTACAACAAAAATAAGCCAGATATTATTGTGCTAAATTTGTCATATTGCATTAAAAAGTCTATAGTTGATGTTTAAATTACTGCTTCTTGTCTTTTTGGATTCCTTTATTCTTTCTATTTGCATATCTGAGTTTCTTTTCCTGTCATATTTCCTGAAAACTAAATGCAATCGTAACTGAAACGTATCTCAAAATTGTCAATGTCAATAATAATGAATGCATGAATATATTTATTGTGTGTAAGACTGAAAGTACTTAACATTAGCTAAATAAAGTTAAAAATAATGAGCTTTGTATATACAGATATGAGCTGAAATGGTGCTTGCAATGCCAAGGTCATGAGTTTAATTCGCAGTGCACATGAATGAACTGATAAAATGCATACCTTGAATGCAATACATTTATGCATTTGGCAGATGTTTTTATTCAAAGCAACTTACAGTATATTATATTCAAGGTATATTGTTTAGCAGTTCATGCTTTACCTGGAAATCAAACCCATGACGTTGTGGCTATTTAAACCATGGAAATGCCGTGCATGCTTGCATCCAATAAAAAAAGCTTTGAATACATGCGTTCGTGTGAATGCAAGTTTCTTGTAAGAGCTGTAAATAACTGAAGCACATTCAGCGAACAATGTCGAAACCGTGAATGGCTCATTGCAATAGTGGCAGCACTTGACTTTATGTCAAAGCCTCACTAGATGTTCAGAATATGTTGTTCAGGCTAAGGAGGTGTTCTGGGGAAATTATTTCTGCTTGTCTCTTTATGGGACCCTTTCATCCAAAATGTTATACTTTCCTCAGAGACCAATCATGTTCCTCATAGTTGGCATGAGATGAAGTGTGCTTGTGTGTTCCTGCATGTTAAATCTGAGCTCCAACATGTTCAGGACTGAGTCGCCTTAAATAAAACCTCTTTAAAGAGGAAATCTAATCCCTCTGAAGATATGCAAGCGTTCTTCAAACCACCAATGACAGCTGATATCTAGGATTAAAGTAACAATGGTAAAGAATGGAAATACATGAAACACAAAGAGTTGTGATTCCTATAGGCAAAAGGAGCACTGAATGTTGTTATTACATTTGTGTCCTGAATATATAACCTGACCCACATATCTGGACGCTGTTTGCTTTACTAATATGTTGCACTACTAGCTCTGAAAGGATAAGCTTATTGCACACCTGAACTGATTTTATGCATTAATCCCTGATGATAATATTTACCCAAGGGCCCGATCACCTGCAGGATATTAGCAGAATAGTACTTTCTCCTGCCCTTTTTAAAACTAACCATGGTTTTACTGCACATGACAGCAGTTAAACCACGGTTACCACAAATCATCCATTGTTTTGCTTTACCCTAACCATAGTTTAACCATTTGTAGTAAAATGGTGGTTATACAAATTGTAGTCAATCTGCCAACAAATAAGGGTTACTACAATTTTATCATAATAATAATAATAATAATAATTTTTGTAAGGGTGCATTCGATATTCAGAGATATTTATGCACACATTTTAGGCAGCGAACTACATTATTTCTGCGTATTACTTTGTAACAATCCCTTTTTGCCTGGCAGACTTTTGAGAAAGTATTCCTTTTTCACCTACTAAGCACAAAACATTTGTTGTTCTGACTTTGAAATAAAAGTTCTTGATTTCAATACAGACATTGGTGAAAATGAACTGCAGTGGTTTAAGTGAGTCATCTGATGGTTTAGTCAGTAACCAACTCTTATGTACTCTCTCTGGTTTATTTAGTGAACAAGGGGTCAGTGAAGAAGCTTGTCAAACCCAGTCTTTTACTTTTTTAATGATTCAAAGATATTACGTGTAGTCCTGAATGTTTTTCACACACTAAAAAGAAGCAGCATATAAATTTGTTCTTAGACTACAGTAGTTGGATTCATGTTAATTCATTTAAAACAAATAGCACACGTAAATCATTTTTAGACCCGGTTGTGCTAATTGTTTTGACTAATTAAAAAGAGCTACATTACAATTGTTTGTTCATGCACTGAGAAACTAGTTGCATAGCCTATGTCTTACAAGGAGGGACGTGAAGCGTTCGGGTTCAAGTGCAAAACAGTGTTTATGAATACTGATGGTCAGGCAGACATAGTCAAGCACTGGCAAAACAGAATCAGCAGAGGTATAGGCAGTAGAGTAAACAATAAACGAAGCAATAATCAAATACCGGCAAACACAATCCATGGGGTAAGACGAAGACATAGATCCGGGAACAGGCAAAGATCGGCAACGAATAAATCCAAATGACAAAACAAACTAGGAACAAAGACACGAATGGGTTACAGGAACCAGGTTGACAATGTAATGAACCATGAAGAGACAAACACACAGACTGGTATTTATTCTGGGGAATAGAGACCAAGTAAGAAAACAGACACAAAACACAGAGTAAATAGAAAGCTGGAGTGCCAAGCACAGTCTTTAGCTTGCAGCTCCGGCTGGGCGTGACATAGCCCCCTCCTTAAGGAGCGGATTCCAGACGCTCCTGACGCTGAAAACGGTGGAATGACAACCAGGGAGGTGCGGGTGGTGGGGTTGCCCACCTGGGTGGAGTCCATGGAGAGGGTGCCCACCAGGGCCGATCAGACAGTTCAAGAGCTCTCCAGGGCAGAGCTGTCGGCGGAGAAGACCACTTGGGCAGAGCAGGCGGCGGAGAAGCCCACCGGGGTGAAGCAGGCGGCGGAGACGTCCTCATGGGCGAAGCAGGCGGCGGAGAAGCCCACCGGGGCGGAGCTGTCGGCGGGGAAGCCTTCCAGAGCGGGGCAGATGGCGGAGAGGCCCACCTGGGCTCACCAGTCCGTGAGAACGACCTCCAGGACAGAGCAGGATGCGACAGTGCCCTCTTGCAACCAACAGTCAATGACATCGCCCTTGTAGACCGATTAGCCTGTGAATACGCCCCTCGAGACCAGACAGGCAATGATTGCGCCCCTCGTGACCACACTGACATCGCCCTCTGAAGCTGAGCCAACAGTGAATACGCCCTTCGAGACCAGACTGACAATGAGTGTGCCCTTCGTGGTTGGACCGATTGTGGAAGCATCCTTTGGGACAAAACTAACAGTGGTAACGCCTTTCGGAACTGAACAGACTGTGCTCGTGTCCCTCTGAACCCTCTGGACCGTGACCCAGCTACCTACACGGGTTGAGCAGCCAAAAATGGGGGCTCTGGAGAATCTACGTCTGATACCGACTTCTCCAGAGGGGGTGCAACCATAAGTGGACCCATTGGAGTATCCGAGCCACCCACAGGCTCCGGAGGTTCTGGCCCTGGGACCATACAGTCTGCGTGGCGCTCGGGTGGTTTGTGGTTACCGCGAGGACCGTCAGCAGCTTCTCAGGCTGCATAACCGGGACAGACTGAGTAACACATGACCCCTTGTATCGTGCTACGGGGCTAGAACCCATTAGTAAATGGTTGGACACCGTGAGGGCCTTCAACAGGCCATCTGGCTGTGTGACTGGGACTGGCTGGGCTGAACACGACCCCTTGCATCGTTCCAAGGGGCTGAGACCCGTTACTGATTGGTCAGAAATCGTGAGGGCCTTCAACAGCTCGTCAGGCTGTGTGATTGAGACTGGCTGAGCTTCATACAGCACTCCTGGCTGTATAATTGGGACCGACAGAGCCTGAAACTGCCTCACTGGCTGTAAAACCTGGACCAACAGTGCTTTATATGGCTTGCCACACCGCGAAACAGGGCTGAGACCCGTTATTTGTGGCTTAGAGAAAGGGTTTTCTGAAATCAGCTCTCCAGGCTGCACAACTGGAACCGACTGAATAGCATACTGCACTCCTGATTTCGATGCTTTAGGCACAAATGGCTTGCCATATTCCTGGAGAGTGCAGAGGGGATGTGAAACAGCGGGGGTTTTAGATGGTGCTGGCGCCCTCGTTGGTGGAACTGGTACCACAGACTCGGCCGCCATTTTGTGTTGCGCCTTGCTATCGGCGGCCATTTTAAAAGCGAGTTGGAAGATACCCTGAATTTTCTTTGCTGTGTCTGTTGAGGAGATCGCTGGGGGTGAATTCGGTACCATAGGAGCTGTGTGCAGCGGTCCGGCCTGTGAAAACGAAACCTGTGGTTTGGCAGAGCATGAAGAACGCCCACCCCACCAGATAGTGAGGCAAAAAAACGATCCATAGGCTAGCCTTTGTGTGTGCGACGCGGCGATTAATCCGTCCCGAGCCGCGTGCGCGATCGTCCCTCGTCCCTTTCACCCCAACGGTGAAAGAGGAACCACAAATGGAAAGTACATTGTCTATGAGTTGCTTAAGGCAACCAGCTCAGATCCTCGTAATGCACTTGGTTGAGCACGTTAAAATCCAAGCCACACATAAAACATTTGATGAAGTATTCTTCTGCATTAACACGGTGGCAAATGGAAATAAATTCCTCAACACAGTCCTCAATCCGGCGTCCGCGCTGGAAGATCGGGCATAGTCGAGTCGGGGTGTATAATCCTGCCTACGTGGCGATGAAATGTCTCTGATCGAGCAGTAAAAACCACCATTGCTGAACCCTGTATGACAGTTCATTCTGTTACAAGGAGGGACGTGAAGCGTTCGGGTTCAAGTGCAAAACAGTGTTTATTAATGCTCAGGGTCAGGCAGACAAAGTCAAGCACTGGCAAAACAGAATCAGCAGAGGCATAGGCAGAAGAGTAAATGATAAACGAAGCAATAATCAAATACTGGCAAACACAGTCCATGGGTCCATAGATCCGGGAACAGGCAAAGATCGGCAACGAATAAATCAAAATGACAAAACAAACTAGGAACAAAGACACGAATGGGTTACAGGAAGTAACAGGTTGACGATGTAATGAACCGTGAAGAGACAAACACACAGACTGGTATTTATACAGGTGGAGCTAATTGAATCATTTAACCTAAATTGGAACAGTTGTGAAGGAGAGGTGCATTCTGGGGAATGGAGTCCAAGTAAGAAAATAGACACAAAACACAGAGTACATAGAAAGCTGGTCTTTAGCTTGCAGCTCCAGCTGGGTGTGACACTATTGGCGCTTTTCCACTGCATAGTACGGTACGGTACGGTTCAGTACAGCTCACTTTTGGGGGGTTTTCCACTGGT
>JAUMHQ010000046.1:16391419-16401771 GCA_032361165.1 Enteromius paludinosus
AATGATAGCTGATTAACAAGGGTGTAGAAGCACCTAACTATGATTATAAGCCTAAAACAGATATTTCCAGAAAAGTTCTTCCTCAATTCTGATTGGTTGATTAGAATGTTGATCCAGGACCATCTTGTACTGGTGAAATCACGCTAACCGAGGAGGAGGAGTCTCCAAACGCACACCAAGTCGCCGCTTCAAGTGTGTTGTCAGATTCGTCCCACTGCCTGTATATTTTATCGTGCCACGATAAATAATGAAAGTATAGTATGTCCACTAAAAATAATAAAGAAATAAATCGGGTTTTACGATGCAGAAACGATAGAAATGATGCATCCCATCCATAGTAGACAGACATCCTCATTCAGAAATAAGTTCACATGCATCTTTCATCATCTTGTGGCTCAATTTCTTATATTTATTGCCTCAAGAGATCAAACTGCATCTTTAGGTCAATGGATGCACAACGCTTTTCGTCACACTTTTTGAGCGCTTAGCTTGCCCTGCAGCTCGTAACTGTTTTAAACATGCTGCATGATGCTAAAGGATTACCGGGGGATGTAGTTTGGCATGCATTTGCGAATGACTTCATTTTTTAAAATAAACAGCAAAATAAAATCAATAGGCCCACATGTAATCTCTTTTGCTGTTTTTGCTTGTATGCATCGTTTACCTTTCTGCGTGTCAATGCACGAACCTCGCCTTTTTCTGTGAAATGTTGCGCTTCATGCTTTATAAAAAACCAATTGAATTGCGATGAGAATATCTGAGATGTTTTTACGTGACTTGCACTTGACTTGGTTTACAGTTGTGAAAAACAGCGTGTTTTCCAAGTCCTCCTTGGACTTGCTTAGGCAAACTGTGGGCCATTGCATTTAAAAGTCCTTCCCAAATGAAATACCTTGAAACTCATGGCCGTTAACCAACGCCTCTGTCTGCCAGGAAGAGTGAATGTGAGACTCTGCAGTGATCCGTTGGTGACTCACTGAAACATAGAGAGTGTTCAAGTCCGCTAATGCAAAGCAGATGGAAGACCTTCGCAAAAATAAATGTCTGACTGTATGGCAGCATGGCACACTGCAACCTGTCCAAAGTCTGGACTCTCGTAAAATTCCCTCTGTGTGATTCAGCACCTGTGTGTCTTGGAGGCAGGACAGAGTGCTAAATGGTGAAGCATGAGTCGCTGAGAGATTTAAGAGGATGGAATGATAGTTTATTTAACTTCTGATGTTAGGCTGTTCTCTTCTTTCCAAGTTCAACATGCAGAGACAACCGTGAATCATTTATCGGTTGATTCACCTGAACATCGTGACACAGCTGCATTATCTTATCTGTCTGGCCGACCAGACTTCGAAAAATACTTTAGAAAATAGGATTTAATCTTTAGTTGTAATTGATTTAGTGACTCCATTGTTGTAGAAATAACACACCTCACCTTTAACTGGAAATGTCAGCGTGCTGATGTCTGTGATTTACAAAATACTAGATATTTGCCAGTGTATTTAGGTGTCATAACATGCCATTTATTTGTGACGGTTGTATACTGAATCACAATAGCAACGTACACAATGGAATATTTCGGGAGCGACAACTGCATTTAAATGTGCGAGTGAGTAAAGTATCGTTCTGTGTGTTTATGGAATACAGGAGTCACTTGTGAACATGAACTTTTTTTGCCATTTTGTGGATGTAAACATAAAGCATGAATGTTTGAGCTAATTGGTTTAGCTGTTTTTCACCAAAATGACGTTAGCAACAGGAAACATATTACCACCCACTTACTGTATATAGCGCTGCGGGGATGACATGTTTTTGTAGGCCAACCTGGAAGCTAAGTGTCATCCATAGGACTTTTCCATTGGATTCAGATCATGACTCTTACGCGTTTGCTCATCATAAGCTAAAGAACATTCACAAATTCAAAAAAGAGCGTTTTACCAATGTATTTTTTGTATTTAAATAACACTTGAATTTTTAACTACAGAAATGTGTTTATTTGTCTATTAGTGAATCGCTGTGGATTTGTTTGCTTGTATTCTTTGTTACAAAACAGTTGTTTCAATTGAGTCCCATTTTGGTGTCTGCTTTAATTTTAGTTAACAAAAATGATTTTATACAAATAAAAAGCATATTAAGTGCTTTTGTGAAAATAAAATGTCAAACTTATGGGTGAAATAATATTACATAGTCATTCAGCGTAACATTTGAAAACACTGACATGTTATTATTGATCATTCTAAATTTGTATTATATTTCATGTTTAAAAACTTAATAATGAAAAGTAGCACTTACTGGCATTTTTGGAGGCTTTTTATTTCTGTTCTGAATGTGCCTGACAACATTCAATCAAATTTTGGCACATTTTGGTATCTTCTGTTATTCCAATGTATATAAATATATAGTAGTCATAATATTTGCTCAGCAATTATACAGCGCACATTCTAACTACAACTAACTACATTTATGTACATTTACAGTTTTTGATGCTTGAAAACCCATTTAGCTTTAATTTCATTCAATCCATTTTGTCAGTCCCAAGAATAAAGATCAGAACATTTTTTGTTTCGCTTTTCCTTTTCAGATAAACGCACACCCAACATTATAATGTGTAAGTTCAAACACTTTGACAGTTCTGTGGAAGCTGTCAAACCCTCTCTTGTGCTTTTGTGTCGAACAAAGCTGTTCATCTTTGCCTTCATCTGCACGACAGCCTGTCTTCTTCTCGCTAAGTCGATATGGTGAATTAATAAACACAAGTAAACCAAGACCAGAGAGATTAATGTCAAACTGAAGCGCTCTTCACTGGAACCCCCAAAAAGGCTTGCAGCGGAGTCACGAGATGTTGAGATGACAGACTTTCTGATGTAATGATAGCAGGAAATCCTCAGCAAATGATTACATCATTATTATGTTTCTGTTTACAGACTGCACAATTAACTACAGTATTTGGACATGTAAGCCACTTTAACTTTGCTGTTCTTCATTTTTAAGGTCTGGTTGTGTGTGCATCAGCTGGTGTTTTGGTGATTTTTAGTGAATTTATGAAGTCTGTTTTTCTCATGCTCACACAGGTGTAAAGAATCACATTAACTAACTATCAACATCATCCACTAATCACAAAAAAAAAATAATAATAAATACAAATACAGAAATCATTCTAATATGCTGAGTTGCTGCTAAAAAACATTTCTGATTCTGCAAACTGTAGTACAGGATTCTTTGATTAACAGAAAGTCTGTCATAAATGTCTGTTTTGATGCATTTAATGTATATTTGCTGGCTAAAAATATTTAAACAAACATATTGATCCCAGAATATTTACACTGTATATAAGAAGAAGAACACAGAAGAAGACGTTCACAAGCATTTATACTCTCCATGACATGCTGATGATCAGGAATCATGCAGCTGATAAATGTCTGTTTTCATTCCCTTTGAAGGCCTTTAGCTAGTTTGGCTTGGAAATGTCTATTAACGGGAAAATATCTGTCAGCTGTGTCGTGTAGCTCGAGTATCTCTGACAGTTTACACCGATTTCATCAGCCGGTCTGAGCAAGGAAAATTAGGTAACTCGGATGAGGCAAAGTTAGTGCTCTCTAAATCTGCACGCCAGGCCAGGCTTAATCTGTTATAGAGGCTTTAATGAGCTCGCAAACTTCTCATTAGAGCTTTATCAGGTAATGCGGGTGAGATCAGGAGCAAACGTGCTGCCATTAACACACATTGATTACACAAGCTGTGTGAGCGGTCATTGACTAGTTAACTCTAATACTGCAGACATAAAGCAGTGGAGAAGGAATAGTTTACCTTCTTCTTCTGTGTGACAAGCGAGTGTCAGAAGCATAAAACGTTGCCCAGCGCCACCTTGGGTATTTCTGTCTTTCATTAAGCGCCGTCGGCTCATAGTCAGTGAAAATTGCTTGGGTATGAACAGCTGTTTCAATAGCGATTCGTACATATTTTACGAGGTGGCTAATTCGTACGAATTTGTACGAATGACCTAAACATAACCCCGCCCCTAAACCTACCCATCACGTGGTTTAAGACAAAGAGTGAGGTTGTATGAATTAGTACGAATTGGCACCTCGTACGAATATGTACGAATTGCTCGTGAGACTGTGTTGTGTTTCAGCTTTTTCTTCATCAGATTTGGAGAAATGTATCACCTGCTCAGCAATGGATGCTCTGCAGTGAATGGGTGCCATCAGAAGGAGAGTCCAAGCAGCTGAAAAAGCTGTGTGTTTGTTGGTCTCTGCACATTTCTCACCTGATTCAGACAGCAAAGAGTTCTATTTGATTTGTTTCTTACAAACGTGCAGCTATTGGTTTCACAAGATGGATTTGAGTGGTGTGGATTATCTTAAGCTGTTTGGACTCTCATTCTGACGGCACCCATTCACTGCAGTGTATCCATTGGTGAGCATGTCTTGGAATGCTGCATTTCTCCAAATTTGTTCCCATGAAAAAAACTAATTCCGTTTACATCTTGACTGGCCTGAGTGTTTTGAACAGGCGGGTGGCATCTTACTACATCAGTCATACTCAAAAGGAGCAGTGCGCTTTGATGGAAATTCAATAATTCATCTTTATAAACACATTTTATAAAAAAAAATCTTACTGTATGAAATGCACTCTAGTTTTCCTCGTCTGCTGTCTTTGACATCACTGCTCACGGTAATCGCTAGTGAAGGCTATGATGTAATTTTCCTGTGAGTAAATAGTTTATTCACTCTTTCTTTTTCATATACTTTTTGTTTTCTTTCACGTCAACGTTTGTCGTGTTGTGATTCATCCTGGGTTTGAGCCTCAGAACTCTATTGACGATTGTTTAGAAATCCCAGTGGAGAAAACGACTCTGGGTCTCTGCCGTGCTCTATTTCCCGCACCGCAACTTTAATGTCGCAATGGATTGGAAAAGCAAAGTATTATTGTATGAGCATGAATCTAGATGTTCGATTTCATGAAGATGGCCACAGACCCCCCCCCCCTGAGGTTTGATCAGTAATGATAGTTGTCCTGAAAAGAACCAATGATCTGAAACCAAGTATGTGCGTTAGAGTTGTGGTTTTGGTTCCAGAACCAGATTCTGAGTGCGTTGTTTATTTGTTTCGTATACAATCAGACATTTGGAATCAACTCCCTCTGCCCTGGCTCCTTCCCTGGCTGTGTCCCGCTGAAACGCGAGAGCTTTGAGTTTTGTTATTGTAACGGGGGACCTCAGATGTTTGACTTGTGTCCTGACCTGTTGCTGTGTCTGACTCGAGTGTGTTTGTGTTGAGTTGAACCTGTTGGTGTGAAGGTGAGGCTAAGAGCGAGGTTTTGGTTACGGCATGGGAAAAATGGATGTGCGAGCGAATAGCTTTGTCAAAACTCTCCAAAAAGGCTATTTTCCTGTGTTACATAATGATATAGCATATGGTTTTGGTAAGATCTTCAATAAAGCTTGTTTCTGTCTTGGAATACAAAAAGTAAAAGTAATAAAGTAAAAGACTGCTTTTCTCAAACGTGTGAATTTTATTTTTTCATTTTTGTTGATTGTATTTTTAATCAACTTATTTTAAAGCAGTGAAAGAGAGATTTAAAAGCATTATTTGAAAACAAAATTTAACAAATAATAACAAAGAATCTGCAAGTGACGAATTTAATTAAACATGGGGTTTTTGTTTCTAGTAAAACACTCTACAGTAATCTTTATTTACAACTTCAAAATGTTTACTTTTAACAACAAAAGTAGTTTTAAAAATAATTTGTTTCCCATTTCTTTCTCTTTATTTTTTAGATAGGTAAAATTGTTTTAGCGTGCGGACAAATTAATCCCAGTTACCCATTTGTTTCTAGGAGTTAAATGACGAGAATTCTACAATAGATTTGATTTTAATTAGGGGAAAAAAACATGCCTGAAAGTTTTTATGGGTTTCTCTCTTCAAATAAATAATACAAAAAAAAATCCAGATCTGATTTTTCTTTTTATCACCCGCCAGTCGAATAAAACAAAACTGCAGTGGACACAAGCCATTCAGTGAAAGATATGAGGAAACGCTGGTGAAATCACATCCAGATGTGTGTGTGTGTGTGTGTGTTTGCAGAAGACTTTATTTAGCGGATTTTATTATGGGTGAAATCAGTCATTTAGTCTGATGGGACTGTTCTTCCCTGCACCAAACCATTGCCCAAGGTTTATGATGTGTTTCATTGCTGGATGTGATGTGCAGAATCACAGTGATGCATCATGACAGCTGACAGAGCTGGACTGTGTTTACAAATGAAATCCAGTTCGTCCCAGTGTCAGAGGGTGATCAGTGTCCTGTGTCAGTCATGTATGTTATCAGGTGATGTCAAATCAAAATAAATCATAGTTGTGTGCCATTCAGAAATGGTTGTTGGTTATTGAAATGGTATCTATTATGATTAGAATAACCTTAGGAAAATGATGTATTGTTTATTTCACCACATAGGGAATGATGGGAAAATGTATTTCTATTTACTGTGTAATTTTTATCAATTATTTTCTTTCTTTTTTTTCAATACACCTGACTAAATCTGTTGTCCATTTAATTTCTAATATATATATATATATATATATATATTACATACTGTAATTCCAGAATTAAGACAGCAACTTCTATATTTATTTATTTTCTTTTTATTATTTATATTAACATAAACTGGTTGCTAGCTCCATTTGTTTAATTTATAATAAATGTAATGAAACAGTAGAAATTCATATATTTAATAGAAAGAATTTATATATAGAAATATATAGTATAATGTGTATGTTATTTATACACTATTTATTCCTTGCTCTATTTATTAACTAATACATTAAATTCTAATAATAAACAAAAAAAATGATATGGGTGTGTGTTCAAATACATACTGTATTTGTTTTTCTAACTTTTATTTCACCCTTGTTTTAAGCCTTTCATTCACGGTGCTATTAAAATGAATTAATGCTAATGAACTGCCCAAAAGCCCTGAATATATATTTCCATAGCATAACTTTGAACTGATTGTTTAATATATTTTAAGCTCAAAAATGACACCAAAGTATACATTTGGCTTTCTTTTTCCGTTCGTTCTGGCGGTTTGTATGAACTTTACATGGATTCCCAATGGGAGAGTTGTAATTAGGTATTTTTAATTGTCAGAAGTATTTTCAAAATAACCAGATGTTATAAACATGTCTCGTCAAATCATGCAACCAATTACGGTGATTCAAACCACAACCTCGTGGAGAAAATGATTCCTCCTTTAAGTTGGTTTTAGGTTTGAATCAACATGTTGTATTTACTTTTGTGAATTATGTTGAGAACGCAGGGTTTTTCTCTCAAACCTCATTTCATGTCATTTAAACCACCAGATGCTTTCGAGCAGCTAAAATACTGCATGAAGATGAATCGCTTGCACCATATGTCCGTATCATAATCGCTGCCTCAGACAGACAGACTACACAGAAATTTGACTTCTCAGTAAAGGTTTATGAAAATATACATGCAGCGTGGGACTGTCATGTGACCCACGAGTCACATGATATTATGAAAGCTTTCTATACTGGTTTCCATGGGGATAGAGGCTGTGAAGCAGCACAGAGTAAATATTTGGTCCTTTTCCTTGATTCAGGACTTCCTGAGTGCTGCTCAGAAATGTGTATATTTGTTTATAACAAAACACTTGTCCAGGACAGGGCATTTCTTCAGCTAGTGTAGGATACCTAAACCTGATTGTAACCGTTTTAGGATTTTTTAATCATTTAAATAATTTTTCTTTTTTAAATATACTTTACACCAATGCATTCAACTGGGTACGATAATATTGCATTAGTATTGCATTCAAAATGTTCAGAAACATCATTTTTAGTATCTTTAGCTCCATCTATTGGTTGTTTGATGAGATTGCAACTGTGAAGTATTTTAAAGAGATAAAATCATATCATCAGAAAATGTGAAATAATTGTGGTATTCAAATATGAAATGCAAAACCCTTTTACAAATGTAGCATGTTTAAAAAAAGAGCTTTTACAGATATATTAGCTACATTCAAAATGTAATACTGATAAATATATATAATATTTTGAATGCTGGCAAAAGATTAATCGTCCTTAATTGCATCCAAAATACATTTTTCTTTACAAACTATATGTATGTTTACAGTTTATTTATGATACATTAATAAATACAAATGTTTTATGGTTTACATTTACATGTACATACATTTGTATATATGTATTATTATATTTAAGGTTATATATAAATATATTTAATATATAAACATAGCATATTTTTCTAAATATATACATGCATATGTTTGTATTTCTAAAATAAATATACACCGTAAACACTATAAATAAAAATATTGGCTGTGATTAATTGGGTTTAATCATTTTATATATTATATTATATTTATTATAGTATATTATAATTATAATTTATATAAAAGAAGCCTGCGAAATGATAGAAATTCAAATCTGTGTGTGTGACAAAGAAAACTGGATGTTTTGGAGGGGGAAAAAGGAGATAAAAACATTTTTTTATCACATTTTCATATAGTTTTCATGACACTTTAAATGCACATATTTTCAGGCAGTGCATGGTATAGTACTTTCCAATAGATATATGCAACACACACATTTGACACAAACTGAACCACAATGTTCACAATGGGGTACTGACATCAGTACACGACCAGAGGAAGAGTTCTTCATCATCATCATTAATCTTTAGTGTCATTCAACATCTGTAGATAATATTCATCTCCCTCAAACCCACTTCTCTCACGCGCTCCAAAGGTATTAGTCCATCTGACTCGTATTCCCTCCCTTTGGCAGTTTTTTAACAGTATTGGCCAGTGTTGTTTGTTTTATTATATTGTCTCTTCAGAAAACCCACTCCCAGGCCCTCAGAGGAAAGCCAGAACTGTCATTAGCATAGAAAAGTGTTATTGCTCCCGTCTGTGAATTAGAAACAAGAATGTCCACCTAGAATGTTGCACAACGGTTACATTGTAAACTCAACATAGGTGGTTCCCAGGGATGTTGCTATGCGATAGCGCCAAGTGTTCTACGTTTCTTAGAATGTTGCTACAGTACATGGTCGCTAGGGTGTATAGCATGGTTGCTAGGTGGTTACATACTGGCCTAACAGAGTCTCTGTGGAATTTTTTTCTCAGCCAATCCTAAATAGTGATGCTTAGTAGACATGACATTTTTGGGACATGTTTTCTTTGTGATATTAAAAACCAACTCTCTAAAACGATCAGTGATCCTACCTCCAATCAAATGTCAGAGAAATCATTTCGATCCCTTTGATAAGGCCAGATAAACCCAAAAGGGATACGCATACACTGTTCATTTACGCAAATTAAAAATATGTCTTATCTAAAAGGCAGTAAGAGTTTGTTTTCTAATTCACAGGTGTGGCTGCAATAAGATTCATATCGTGTGAAAGTCAGTCTGCGTCACATTACAGTGAAGTTGTCAATGCAAGCAGCATTTAATTAAATATTCTGGGCTTGGTGCAACTTAAGCTGAATGAGCAACATCTGTGGAATTGTTTATCATATCCTTTTTGCAAAAACAAGGGACGACGCACATACAGTAATGCACTTTCAGTGGAAGTCTGAATAAATGCTTAAATATTCACAAGTAACAGGGCTTATACATCACATGTTAATATGAGAATAGTGTGACTTTTTTTTCCCACTTATTCAGACAATGTGAAATCCAGTCACCTTCCACAGACTTTGGATTGTACAGAAAGCGCATCACTTAAAATGCGTTGTTTGTTTTTACAAAGGATGAGGTTTCTGACTGTGCCAAGGTCGCAGGTCACAGATGCCACCCATAGGGCTTAAGCAGTCTTAGTAATAATAAGATGCTAAAGGGTTGTCTCTGGTAACACTGGGATTGATGTTAAACACCGGCATCCAGCTTTAATCAGTGCAGACAAACTCATTCACCAGATTTTCCTTTAGATATCTTCAATTCACACAGCATTTCTTCTCAGCACATCCAAACAAAGTGTACATTACCTTTCTGTAAGACTTGTGTTCAGTAATTATTAGAAGCAGAATTGTAAGAAATAGGTGATCATTTTATTGTTGTAATACATTATTTTAATTAATTAATGTTACGCTAGCTTTCAACTGTTAGAGCCTGTGTGTATGTTTTTAATGTTTTTGAAAGGTCACCAAGGCTGCATTTATTTCACCTGAAATACAGGAAAAGCATGCAAACCTGATTTTGTTGTTGTTGTTGTGCTGCCCAATATTTATGTTTTGTGGAAACTGCTACTTTAAAGGTGCCATAGAATGCATTGAGAGAATATTTTAAATTGTTCTCTGATATGTACATAGAAGGTATGTAG
>JAUMHQ010000046.1:16418590-16434323 GCA_032361165.1 Enteromius paludinosus
GGTCTGTTGGACTTGGTTGAACAAAAATAAACAATATTTTGTTGCTTAAGCTTATGTATTCAGTCATTATTCAATGGGATACTTAAAATCTATATGAAAAAACTTACTTCTCACTGTTCTCAGGTCAAATATTTATATGCAAATAATTTTGATTAATTAATTACAAAGCCTCTAATTAATTAGATTAATTTTTTTAATCGAATCCGGCCCTAGTTTATATATAACATTCAATGTAAAAATATAATGTATGTGTGTATATTTATGTATACATAAGAAATATACATAGAACACACACATATATGTAACCAAAAAGTACCACTGGTATATGTGAATGTAATATGTATCTAAAAAGTAAATAGTATACTGCATTTTTATTGTAAATTTGCACACAAATTTACATCTAATTATAATTATAATTTGCTGACTATATATATATATATATATATATATATACTCTGCCTGTCAGATATGTTGATTTTATATTGCTTTGAAAAAAGTCACTTCTGCTGAATTTATAAAATATATATTTTAGGAAAACTGTATTATTGTGAAATATTATTATCAAATAATATAAAAAAAAAAAAATGAAAAAATATGATTAAATATGAATCCTGACTTATCAAATAATATTGCTGCTTATTTATTAATAATGTTGGTTATTATTAATATTAAAACATTTTAAACAATGACACATTTTAATTTTCATGAATATTTATAAAGTTCTGTGAACAGCTTTTTTTTTAAGTTTAGAACTGTCTGACTGCTGTATTAAATTATTAGTTGTTTTTTTTAATACTACTTTTGACCGAACCTTTTGAATGCTAGTGTACCACAGTTTACACATTGATAACTTTGATAATAATCAGAAATGTTTCTTCAGTAGCTTTAACTCACAGAAATACTTTATTATATTACTAATTTTTATTATTTTTATATAATGTACATATTCAAAGAAGAGAAGTTCTTTGAAATTGAAACGTAAAAAAACCTTAAACTTCAAACTTTAAAAAAGTTATTTCAAAATCATACTGAGCCCAAACGTCTGAATGAAGTCGTATATTTTCTATGAATAGGTAAAATGTGTAACTTCTACCATATGTAATATGCTACAGAACCCCAGGATGGTTATATAGTTATAGTTTACTGATGTGTTTTTGCCATTGTTTGTAGGTTCTGTGTCAGCTGAGTTTCTGGCTGCTGCTCAGGCAAACTTTGATGGAGAGACAAGAGAAGATGGAAGAGGAAGCAGCTCTTTGTGACGTCCAAGTAGATGAGCAGAAAAAAGGTGTCTTTTTAATAACATTACAGATTAAATCCTGTTATAATCCTGCAAAAAAAATTGGCTGTTATATATTCATAAAGAGTCTATATGTGTTGCAGAGGAAGAAAAAGACAAAGAGGAAGAGGAGGGGGATGAGAACGACCTGATGCATGTGATTGGGAAACTAGTGATGGCTATGCTGGTCAAATACTGGATCTATATCTGCGGGGGAATGTTCTTCTTCGTCAGCTTCGAAGGAGAGATCGTCATGTACAAGATCGTCTACATGATGATGTTTCTGTCCTGCGTAGCTCTTTACCAGGTGCTGCACTGCTGTCTAACCCCAGAAAACATTAAAGCTTGTTGGGATTTTGACTTGTAGCTACACACTATGGAAACAAGTACAGTACACTTCACACTACACTGAAGTACAAACAAGTGAAATATGTAACCCGTGCTGGCAAAAAGAGCTGGAATGTGCGCAGGGTATCAAAAAAGAACAATTTCCTCATGGTTTCATAGCCATTCTCCGGGATGTCTATGCGACCATGCGCTTCTGAGAGTGTGAGTTTCCTCACCACCTCAGACGGACATGAGCACTGTCTTTTGTGCTTGGGCCGGGAGCACGCTGAGGCAGCGCTTGTGGATGACTCATGCGCTCACTGTGGGCGCATGACCATTGCTACACTGAGGTCAGACGGCTCCCCATGCGTCCTCCCCATGGTACTTTGAGCCGTAAAGGTTTTACCTCTGCCAAGGCGAGGCGCTCGGGGGACCTCACGTTGACTGTGCAGAATGTTTTGCGGGACGGCAACACACCATGGACTTCTGCCGTCACCCGTAGTTCCGCCGTGGTGTTTCCAAAGGAATGCGCTCCCCCGAATGCAAGATGAGGTCAGGGTTTTACAGTCCTTACTTCATCGTGCCCAAAAAGAGCAGTGGGTTGAGACCCATCCTGGACATCTGAGCCCTGAATCGGTCCCTTCTCAGGCTGCCATTCAGAAGGCTCATTGCCGAAGTGCATACTAACATGCATTCGGATGTTATGCATGCAACATGCAACAGGATTGGTTCGCAGGCATCGACCTGAAGGACTCATACTTTCACGTCTCGATCCAGCCTCGCCACAGACCCCTTTTGCGGTTTGAGTTTGAGGGTCGAGCTTATCAGTACAAGGTTCTCCCGTTTGGCCTGTCCCTGTCTCCCTGAGTCTTTACCAAGCTCGCAGAGGGGTCTCTGTCTGCCCTATGACAGATGGGCATCCGCATCCTCAGCTACCTTGACGCGTACTTTCACGTCTCAATCCTGCCTCGCCACAGACCCCTTTTGCAGTTTCCATTCGAGGGTCGAGCGTATCAGTACAAGGTTCTTCTGTTTTGTCTGTCCCTGTCTCCCTGAGTCTTTACCAAGCTCCCAGAGGGGTCCCTGTCTGCCTTATGGCAGATTGGCATCCGCATCCTCAGCTATCTTGATGACTGGCTAATAATGGCTCACTCGCGGGAGTTGTTGTGTCAGCACAGGGACCTGGTGCTCCGGCACCTCAGCCATTTGGGCCTTCAGGTCAACCGAGAGAAGAGCAAACTCTGTCCAGGACAGAGGATCTCTTATCTCGGCATGGAGCTGGACTCGATCGAAATGACTGCCCGCCTCACGGGGGAACGCGCACAGGCCATGCTGACATGTGTGAGGTCGTTCAGGCACAAGACAGCGGTTCCTCTCAAGAAATTTCAGAGGCTCCTGGGGCATATAGCAGCCGCAGTAACGCCACTGGGGCTGCTTCATATGAGACCGTTTCAGCGTTGGTTTGCACGATCGAGTCCCGAGATGGGCATGGCACCGTGGCACTCTACGGATTGGCGTTTCCCCGGAGTATCGCCGCCTTTTCAGCCCGTGGTCAAAGCTTGCCTTCCTACGGGCTGGAGTGCCCCTAGGACAACTGTCCAGGCATGTTGCAGTGCACACGGATGCCTCCTCCACAGGTTGGGGTGCTTTATGCAACGGGCAAGCAACCTCAGGTCCCTTGACAGGCGCCCAACTGCTGTGGCATATCAATTGCCTCAAGTTGTTAGCCGTGCTTCTGGCCATGCATTGCTTTCGACCGATACTACTCCTCAAGCACGTGCTGGTCTGGACGGACAACACTGCAGCCGTAGCGTACATCAACAACCAGGGGTGGTCTACGCTCCCGCCGCATGTCACAACTCGCCCGCCATCTGCTCCTGTGGAGTCAGATGCGGCTGAAGTAGCTTCACGCTGTTCATATTCCAGGGACACTCAACCGTGCAGCCGACCAGCTCTCACGGCAATCCACCCACCCTCGAGAATGGTGACTCCAACCCTAGGTAGTCCAGCTGATCTGGAGCCACTTTGGCAAGGCCAATATAGACCTCTTTTCATGTCTCCACCACCCCAACCCATGCTTCAGTTTAAGAAAAAAAAAAAAAAGACTGGCATCCCGACGGGGCCCCTAAATTTGGCCCCCAGGGCGTTGGGAAGGTTACGTGCAGACTCTCCTGCTGACACGCTTGCCTGTCGGCACCAGTGTCTCTGCGTAACGCTGCCTCAGGGTCGTGGCCTTTTCCACGGGTCTGTTCCCATATGTAACGTAGGAGTGAACTCAACTGAAGGGGAATGTCCAAGGTTAAGTAGGTAACCCACGTTCCCTGAAGGAGGGAACGGAGATGTTACATCCCCTAGCCACGACCCTGGGTCGCGCTGACGTCGACTCGGCTCCTCAGCAAAAACCTGCAAGTGCAATCCAGCCATGCCCTCTATTTCTCACGCTGTGATAAGTGCACCTGGCTGTGATTATTGCACGCCAATATTCATTGGCCTTTTTCCAAAGACTCGAAGACGATTGATCTCTCATGCGGGATCCCATATGTACCGTCTCCGTTCCCTCCTTCAGGAAACATAGGTTTGTTGCTAGGAGATTTCACTTTGGAACGTCCTCAGATTTTTTTTCAAAATTAACTTTACTGCTTCTGTCGATTTCAAACGTTTCCATATTTATGTCCAATTCCAAACAAATCATAAATCATTTAGAAGTTTTTATGTATTATTATTATTATAATTACTATTAAAAAATGTATAGAGATTCTGAAAATTAAAATAATTTAAAAATAATTTTTCAAACTGGATTATTGCGTCTTATTTTGCCTGCACAGGTCATCATATATTTTATACAATAGAAAAAAAGGTTCATTAGTTAACATTAGTTAACAACATTAGTTAACATGAACTAAGAATGAACAATACTTCTACAGCTTTTATTAGTCTTAGGTAATGCTAATTTCAGCATTTACGAACACATAAAAATCGCCAGTTGTGTTTGCTCATTAGTTAATGCACCGTCAACTAACATGAATAAACAGTGAACCACTGTATTTTCATTAACTAACATCAACAAGGATTAATAAATGCTGTAATAAATGTACTGTTCATTGTTTGTTCATTTTAGTAAAACATTTTTTATATGTATATATTATATAAAATATAAGGATAAAAATATCTAAATATTTTAAAAGTAAAAATCTTCTAAGTATATACTGTGTGTTTGTTTATTTATATATACATAATAAATATACCCAGTACACATACAAATATAGCATGGAAACAAAAACTGATTTTGTATGTAATTAATCATTTGACAACACAAATAAAAAGATGCCTATTCTATTCTAAATTGTATATATATTTGTATAAATGTAATGTATGTAAATGAATGCATAAAAGATTAGTTATATATGTATAATATATATAGCCAACAATATTATGACAGAAGTTTAATCTCTGGGTGAACCTTTCCTGACAGAGGGGTCTTGAAGGAGTGGTTTTGTTCTCCTCAGGTGCATTATGAATGGTGGCGCAGGATCCTGAAGTACTTCTGGATGTCTGTGGTGGTTTACACCATGCTAGTGCTCATCCTGATCTACACCTGTCAGTTTGAAAACGCCATCGCCACCTGGAACAAAATGACGGGCATACCAGTAGAAGTGTGAGTTTTGACGACCCTACATATGTTTCCTCAGGTGTACTTACCATGACCCATACAATTCAGCTGCTTTGTATTTGACTGATTTACACCTTGTATTTAAAGAGATAATTCACCCACAAATGAAAATTAGCCAGTCTTCTACTCACCTTTGAAGCATCCTAGGTGTATGTGACTTTCTTCTTTCAGACGAATCCAATCAGAGATATCTGAAAAACTGTCCAGACCCCTCCAAGCTTTCTACTGGTGTAAGCGGGTGTTTGTTTCCAGCAGTACAGAAGATGTGAAATAAATGACAGATTAAAAACATCCCTCACACGGCTCCGTGGGGTGAATCATGGACTCCTGTGGTGAATATGGAATATAAATATAATTTTTTTTTAAGTAAAACTCCACTAGAGGGCACTCACCTCACCTCCCTGTGAATTCCCCATCATGCACCACGCTCCCCCACCTGTTTCAGATTTGCACACACACCTGCTAGTAATCATCCACATCCATGCCCTTATTTCACACAGCATTTAAGCCGGACTCATGTCACTAACCATTTGCGAAGTCTTCATTTGTTTCCACTGTCGTTACTGAGCATTCTTTCGGTGCCCTGATCTCCTGGTTTTTGATTATTGGACTGTCTCTTGGATTGTGGTTGTGTTCTGTGGTTCTGTTTGCCTGTGTACTCCGACTTTCGATTCTGCCTTGCCTTCACTGTTCTGTTTGCCTGCCCATTGACTCTGATTAAAGGAATTTTGCACATGGATCCGCATGCCTCAGTTTCAGTTGTACAGAAGACTTGGCCATTACAGGATCCAGCAATTTCTCCAGAAGACCCCGGTCCGACGGAGCAACTTTTACAGTTCAGGGGGCAGTCATGGCGTAATGGAAGGGGAGTTGGATTTGTAACCCAAAAGTCTGCCCCTGCCCAAGATGGCTGCCGCCCCTTGTAACCCAAAACACTGCCCCTGCCCAAGATGGCTGCCACCCCTGAACCACTGCACAAGATAGCTGCCGCCCTTGAACTATTGCACCAGAAGGTCGTCGACTCTCAGGAGGTTCCGCCAGTGGTTACATGACCACCAGAGGTTATGGCGAAAGCTAAAGTTTCTCTGGTGTTTCTGGCGGTGCCTGCACTTAACCTCCGAAGTGTTGGCTGATGCTGTAGCATCCCCAGAGGTTCTGCCAGTGGCTGCTCAACCTCCGAAGATTTCGGTTGATGCCGTAGATTCTCCAGAGGTTCCACTGGTGGCTGCACAACCTCCAAATCCCTCAATGCAGGTGCGAATGCCCCTGCTTTGCCCAGTTCCTACCAAGGAGGTTCTGCCAGTGGCTGCATCACCTCAAGAGATGTCGGTTAAGGCCGTAGATTCTCAAGAGGTTCTGCTGGTGGCTGCACAACCTCTCGATCAGGCACGAATACCCTCGGCCTGTTCAGCCCTAACCACGGAGGTTCCGCCAGTGGTTGCACCAACCTTGGAGATATCGAATAGGGACGTAGACTCTCCAGAGGTTCAGCTGGTGGCTGCACGACCCTTCAGGTCCATTAGGTCAGGCCACTGAACCCTTGCCTAACCCAGCCATAGCCATGGAGAACTTTGAGGGCCCGATCCAGTTTCCCGTGGATTCCAGTCCGCAGTTTCCAAGTCCCGAATCCCGGCCAGGAGAGCTCTTGCCAGGTCCCGTTTCCGAATTACGGCCAGAAGAGCCGTCGTCTGGTCCAGTTCTTGAGTCACGGCCAGGAAAGCCGTTGTCCGGTCTAGTTCCTGAATCACGGCCAGAAGAGCCATTGTCTGGTCCAGTTTTTGAGTCACAACCAGAAACAGGTACTGTCTGGGCCGTAGAGGCCAACAATAACCTCCCTGTGTTCTATGTTCCAGTCCGAACCACTCCACCTTCGTCCCCAGGAGAGCATTTCTCTCACCCAAGTCGCCTCAGAGAGCGTCTCTGACTCTCGCTGCCCTGGAAGACATCACCATCGCCTTGGAGGGCGTTCTGGTCACCTAAGCTGCCCTAGAGAGCGTCTCTGTCACCTGATCCACCCTGGCGGGCGTTCCAGTCACCCAAGCTGCCCTGGAGAGCGTCTGTGTGACCTCCTCCGTTATCCTAGTTTTTGATTATTGGACTGTCTCTTGGATTGTGATTGTTTGCTGGTTGCCATGACATTTGCCTGTGTACTCCAACTTCGATTCTGCCTGGCCTTCACTGTTCTGTTTGCCTGTGTCTTGACCCTGCCCGTTGACTCTGATTAAAGGAATTTTGCACATGGATCCGCACGCCTCAGTTTCAATCATTACAACAGGAGGCCTTTGTTCATCCCAAGGAGCCAAGAGATGTTTATTACAGATATGCATATTTTACTTCAAGTCTTCAGAACTGTTGAAAACCCTCTTACTCCAGTAGAAAGGCTTGGAGGGGTCTAGACAGTTTTTATATAACTCTGATTGGATTCGTCTGAAAGAAGAAAGTCAAATACAACTAGGATGCTTTTAAGGTGAGTAAGGAGTTCATTTTTTGGTGAACTTAACCCTTTAAGGTAGTGCCTTAGATTCTGCCCTGAAAGTAAAGCATTTTTAAATCTGAATGATTCAGTGATGGTTCTGTGTTTGTCTCTCAGACTGAAGGACATCGGTCTGGTGAAGTACAACCTGTCCGATCTGTTCACGCGTATCTTTATCCCCACGTCCTTCCTGCTGGTCTGCATCCTGCACCTGCATTACTTCCACGACCGCTTCCTGCAGCTCACCGATCTCAAAGCCGTCATCAGCAAAGAGCAGAGCACCATTTACAGGTGAGAGACGCTTTTCCGCTAGTCACAGCTGATGCTAACAGGAAGTGTAGACATGATGTCATGTAAGGAAAGATCATGTGTTATAAATGAGTCACATTTGTCGTTTGTTTCTTATTAAAACAACAATAATATTTTGATTATGTGTCAAACAATTAATCGCTATTAATTGGATTCAGAATGCACATTTTGGTTTACATAATTTATATGTGTGTACAGTGTATATTTATTATGCATAAATAAATACACATACATAAAATATTTACATGTACAGTATTTACACGTATATTTATATTCATATAAATAATATCATTTATTTACTATAAAACATAATTTTTGTCTTAAATATATACATCAATGTGTGTGTATTTATATATACATAATAAATACACAGCACACACACACACACACACACACACATATATTATGTAACTTTTATTTTGGATCCAATTAATTATGATTAATCATCTGACAGCACTAGTTATTTTATGTAATAATTATTTTAAAGCAATGTACCATGAGAGCAAATGTTTAGCAAACGTTTAATCATTTTGAATATTAATTCAAGGCATTATATTAATAATTTGTGTTAATAGTATCATATTTTTTTTTTATTTGAATCATTTCATAAGTTAAACCATTCAACATTATACAATAATAATAACAACATGTCATGTTTTACATCTCAATATTGAGAACTGTTTTGCATTGCTTTAATAATTAATTGTAAAAATGAGCAAGAAAAAATGATTAGCAATGTACTTCACTAGTTCACTTTCATTGTCTTGTTGATCTTAACTTATGGTCGTTTCATCCTCATGCCTCGTTTCCTTGTTTCTTTCTTCTCCTCATTCGTGATCGTTTTCTCTCTATTGAATCTGCAGCAGTGTCATTCTTGTTTTATCTGTTAAATGCTGCCAGTCATCGATTAAATCCATTTCTTATTTTAACCAATCATGTGCTCCCGTCTTTCCCCTGCCGTCCTTCACCTCGCAGCTATGCTAAAGTCAGTGGTCGTATCTATCTGATCGTGGATAGGTGGGTGACTGCTCGTCTTTCTCTGGCATCCATGGAAATAACAACCAATGTTCACATTTTCCCTGATTCCCACAATCCCTCTTTCTTCTCACTACTCCTGTTTGTCACTACACTCTTTTCTCTCTTAACAATCCAGTAGATTCCTGAATAGATCTAAGAAATGTATGACGTCACTCTGACACAACTGACTTGGTTTCCTGTCAAGAACTTTAACATTTGCTTAAAAATGTTACCAAATGTCAAAGTCAACATGAAACTGCATGCAAAACCATTTTATTTAAAAAGTAATTTGAATAATAAGTCATTTTTAGCAATATATTTTTACAGTATGACTTTGGCATATATTTTGATATTTCTATTTAGCCTTAAAAAAAATATTTGTGTTTTACAGGATATGTTTTTAGATATGGATATGTTTTTACAGTATGTGTTTTAATATTAGTACAAGTGTGTTTAAGACCAAGGCTTTTGTTAAAATCTTTATTTTGTTTTTATTTCTATTTATTTAAATTAACAAAAATAGTTTTAGTTAACAATAACAACATTGGCTGGTAAGAAAAGCCCTTTCAGGCAAGGTATTTTAATAATAATTGAATAAAATTGTTTGTTTTTAAATAACAGTTATGACCAGAAATCCGTAATAAAATACTAGATAGGGTGGGTTTTGATTTCATGTTGACTTGAAACCTCTGCTTGCTCAAATGCATCCCAGAAAGTCCTACATGAGCAGCTTGACATCAGCGGTGTATCCTGACGATAGTCCTGCTCTCAGACTCTGACAGGGAATTAATCTCCTCAGCATGTCTCTGAAATGCACGGCCTCTCCTCCTCAAAGAATCTCTGTCCCTCTTTCTCTGTCTCATCTTACAGTATTGTTCAATTGTGTGAAGCTTTTCATTGCTTTGATTGCGTATATTTCCATTCTGCAAATTGCTTCAACAGCATCAAGCAAAAAATCTCTTCTTCTCAGAGCAAGTAAGTGTGGTATAAGCAAGGTAAAGCTTTGACGTGAAGCCTCATCATGCAAGCGTTTAAACCCTTCATAGCAGCGAGACCATCCAGAGGAGGCCATTGCCACTAAAGTCTGACTGCTGAAATATTTTATATTCATTTTTTTTGGTCACACAATTCATGTATGGCAGACATGTGCATTGCTTCTTTAAAAAATAATAATGCAATCCAGCTTGTTCCTCACGGATCTAATGCACACGGCATCCATGTTTTCCACCCAAACCCTGCCTGTGGAATCCTAATTAAAGGTTTATGCCATTTATTGGGCACTAACATTTAAATAACTGCATTTTATAACTTAAACTGAGCAAACTTGATCAGCATGCGATCTAAGTGTAGAGAAAGTATGGGTGATTCATAAATTAAAGGAACTTTTCTTTCTCATTTTAAAGACAAATAAAGACGCTTTAAAGAAAATAAATACAAATTAATAATAACTCTACAACCTGAATTCCGGAAATGTTGGGACATTTTTTACATTTGTATAAAATGAAAACTAAAAGACTTTTCAAATCACATGAGATAATGTTTTACCCACAATAGAACACAGAGAACATAACAAATGAAATGAAATGAGATTAAATTAAATTAAATTAAATTTTTAAGTTTTTAAGTTTTTTAATATTACCATTTGTTGATATCATTTAATATCAACATCATCTAATAAAATCTTAGATGATTCACAGTTTAAAAAAGTATCTTTGAGAAAGTCAGAAGGGCCTCTAATTAAAGAATCACTCATATGTCACATATTGTATACTGTAAACGAGTGATGCAGCGTGTAATGCACTCTTCCTGATCTCCAGACTAGCTCATCCTGAAGGGAGTCTGGCAGATCTGACCATGATGAGCACATCTCCAGAGCCGCTGCTGAAGGAGGAGAAAGAGAAAGAGTCCATGAACGAGGTGCTGGTCGTGGACTGTGTGGAGGAGGAGAAGAAGAAAGAGTCTCTGTCCATCCATTCAGCTCATCTGTCCAGTCAGGAGGACATTCAGCAGTTCAGTGCCGCCACAGATCCAGAACTACCATCAGAACAGAGCTCAGGTAATGTAGTCCAGTCTAATCCATAGTTAATCATTTCAGTACAGTAGTCTAGTGTGTGTGTGTAAATGAAAAATGATTGATGAAAAAACAATTTTGTTTTCGTTCTCACCCCTTGGCGGAAAAATGTATGAGCTGTGTGGCACTTTAGGGAAATAGCTGTACATTTTGCACATGGGGTTATGTGATGGAGAGATGCAAAGCAGTAAAGCCTGCATAGGTCCTGTTTGGTAAACTTACATCCACAATACATAACAGAACACTAATTTAATTCTGTAACAGAACATAACCGTTTGACAGCGAGTCGCAACCCGAACCGCACCTGCATTAAATCTACAACATGAGGTAAAGCGAAATTATTTATTTTCTCACGTATCACAAGCAATCAAAATAACCTTAGGTATTCTAACTTTGTGATGAGAAGAAAAACAGACACGCAGTGCAACATGACAAATAACAGAAATAAAAATTGATTAGGACGCGCATCCTTTGTGTAAATAGTCTAAACTTTTGCCTGCATCTTGTGATCAGTCTGCTAGGCTTTCGGTCAAATGTGCATTGGCTAAATTACATCATTCACATGCTTATAATTTTTCATAAATGGAAAAAAAACAACACACACAAAAAAAAAACATTTAACTAGGATTTAAATGCGGTTGCCATTATTATTGAATTTCACTACTCCCCACTTATGATTTACTTGTGGTTGTTCACAGAAAAGTGAGCAGGACAAAAAAAGACATCATAACCAAATTATAGGCTACATTTATTTTCATATTAAATATCTCAACAGACATAATGAGAAACAAAACTTGTATCATAGATTTAAGGACTGACAGCTTCTTTTGGGATTGACCTATACTTCACTGATTGCCATTTCTATAATGATCTGTTAATTCTGCTATACTTTAATAAAACTAAATATGAAACTAAACTATATAAAAACGAAATAAAAATGTGTTCACAAAATAAGAAGTAAACTAAAACTACCAAATTATTAATAAAACTAATAAGAACTAAACAAAATTTCAAAGAAAATTTAAAAACTATATTAAAATACTACAAATGTAAAAGTTCAAAACTATAATAAGGCTTCCTTAAAAATAACATTAAAGAGCTTACTGATCCCAAAATTATGATTGGCAGTGTATATCCCACCCTGGTAGGGAGTGGGAAAAGGTACTGATTTATCTCTCTGGGCTTCTGTTTCAGACCTCAGGAATAAATGGCATTTGGTGGTGGACCGGCTCACAGTCCTGTTCCTCAAGTTCCTGGAGTGCTTCCATAAGCTGAAGCTCTTCGTCTGGTGGCTGTTGGAGATGCACATCATCAAGATCGTGTCCACTTACATCATTGTGCTAGCTCTCAAAGAGGTAGAATCTCAAACGTGAGGTCATCGTGCTGTCATCTGAAGGTGTTTCTGGTTCTCACATGTGTCTCTTGCAGGTTTCGCTGTTGAACTATGTGTTTTTGATCTCATGGACGTTTGCGTTGCCATATCAGCAGTTTCGAGTTCGTGCTTCCAGCGTTTGTACAATCTGGACATGTGTCATCATCGTCTGCAAGCTGTTATATCAGCTGAAGTCCATCAAGCACATGAGCTACTCAAGTAATTGTACAAAGGTGGGTTTCTTTGCTTATTAAATGAGTTTGTCACTACTCAGATTGGATTAAACTTTTGATTTTACCAGAAAAAATCACATTAAAAGGGTCACCCGGTGCCGCATGCACTTTTACAAGCTGTTTGGACTGAAATGTGTGTTGGGAGTGTGTGTATACAACCACCCTACAATTATAAAGATCCACAGGTAGTTTTCTTTTAATGTAATAAAAATAAGTTGCCCCTTCTGAAATCAAGGCATTCTTAAATGCATGTCAGTGTTGCGTCACACAGACAAAGGCCACTCCTACTTTAATTGATTGACAGCAGCGTGTCACCCAATACCAATACTGTCAATACCAGAACTGAGGTGAGACCCTTGAACAAGGCACCGTTTCCCCAACTGCTCCCTGTGTGTGTTTTCACAGTATGTGTGGTTATTCACTTCTCAGAGTGCATGTTGGATGGGTTAAAAGCAGAGCACAAATTCCAAGTATGGGAAACCATACCTGGCCACAAGTCACAGTTACATAATTTCATTACTTAACCTAGGAGCATAGAAGGAAAAAGCAACACAGAATATACACTGGGCATAATCAAAAATAATTTAGTAGATCTGGTCCTAAAATGAAAAGTATAAGATGATAAAAGTTTACAGTTTACCTAATTTACCTTATAGTGCCTTGGCAATAAAGAGCAATTGCGTATTTTCAGCATTTTTCATACATGGAGAACCATCCAATCAATTCATATAAAGTACAACAATGAGTACATGTGGATGCACTTGTCGTAAAAATCGTACTGCAGCATGATATATTACCATAATCAGCCGAACAGTGGCGGAGTCAAGGATTTTTCCTTGGGGTGGCCAGGCAGGGGCCAGCAGTGACTCAAATTTTATATCATTATTCAAGCGAACATGTCACTATAAAATACTTTTTAAAAAGTATTGTAGGTACCTAAATCACAATGATGTATAATGTGCATTTGCTACCACAGGCTACTTTTATTTTAATTACGATTAATTAAAATTTGCATAAAATGTTTAGTCATAATTTACCCTCATGTTTTTAAAACTATAATCAAATAAAACTTTGAAACCAGAATTCATATCTCCCATTGCTGAAAAAAAGTTATTTAAAGACCAGAAAATAATGTCAATTGTGTAGGCTACTGAAATACATTTTAGTTCAAGTGCAAACAATTTGATCTCCAGGAACCAATCTGCTCTGATCTTGAGAACAAGCCAATCGGGATTGGCCGGTGAGGGCACACCAGCCACTTCCAGTGCATAAGGGTTTATAAGATGGTGGCGCGATTCACCATTCAGGTTCTTGCTGAGGAGCCGATCGTAACGATCCACCTCAGCACAGGCCTCAGGTGGTGGCAGGAGAGATGAGACATTCCCTGAAAAAGGGGAACGAAGATGTTACATCATTGACTGACAAAACTGGAACAACTAACTTTGTGCTGAATGCACTTCAGTAATGCAGAAGTTTAGGGGTGTGCTACTGTATATGACTATTTTTGAGTGTGGATGCTAAAAATGTCTCCATGAACTTTTTTGAGAAATATTGCAGTATCGTACTACAGCACACATTCTGTCAGTTGCACTTCTGACCGAAAAAACACACAAGGTGTACATAGAAACTCAGCTGGTTATGCGTAAAGTGAACGTAAACAGAAAAACAGATACGCACCTGTATATTTGATGCCTGCAGGTCTTAAAGGGACAATCCTAAACATACTGCCAACTGTCATCAAAGGGAGAGTTCAGCCTATCAATTTCTGAAGAACACATTCTGAAACAATGTGGGTCTCCAAACAGTTTGTTCTGAGTTATATCCCTTGATGTGTATCATAGAGTTTGTAACTGATTTATTATTACCAGACAACACAGACAATAATTAGTCTTAAACTCATTTAAGGTAATCTACACCTGCTCTGGACCTGGACCTGCTGGATTTTGATATTAAAAGCAAAAAAAGACAAACTAGTGTAAAAGCTTTGTCATTTTATACCAATATGTACATGTAGTTTGGCCGTAGCAGAAGAGTAGATTTGCTGGTTCTTGTTTAATCATGTGCTTGTGGTCACTATAGCCGGTCAACGAAACCAATGTTCATTGGATCACAAATAATTCCCTACTGTACGGGGGTCCGGTGGATCCTGCAAACTGGGTCGGCCTGGAGAAGTTTCCAAAAAACTCTCCAGAACTGCACAACCTGAGGGTGAGGAGATACATTTAATTATTTTCTGATGAGTTATGATGAGTTTATCAATAACGTTAGGCAACAAACTAGCCTCTCCTGAGTGCTAATTTCATGTTTTTTGTCTAAATGTTCAACCTGTTATTGTAGTATGTATTATTATGCCATTTTATAATTTGTCTAATATATAGCACTTGTTTATGTTCCTCTTCTCGCTCTTCTCTTCCTTTCTCAGAATAACTTGTTGATGTTGGCCATCTTGGCATTTGAAGTCACCATTTACAGGCACCAAGAGTTTTTCCGTCTGAGAAACAAACTCTCTCCTCCTCCCTCTCGGACCATCTTTCACGACATCACCCGGCAACACCTCGACAATGGCATCATCAAATGTGCCAAATACTTCATCAACTACTTCTTCTACAAGTTTGGTTTGGAGGTGCATTTAATTACTTCTAATTTACTCTATCTATCATTTAGGAGTATCAAGATACACAGATGTCAAGGTTCGTTTTGTTACGGGGGCATGGTATAACCTATAACTTACATAATAAATAATAGTTAAGCATCAGATAGGTTACATTGCAAATATTAAAATATTATGGAATATTTGGATTTGTGCTGAATGAGAGAGGTAGGATACACAAGCACAAAGCTCCATTTTGAACAGTTGTGTGTCATTAAGTCATTAAAGTATGCTCCTTTGTCAATCTATGTGAGAGACTAGGGTTGCAAAATTCCCGGAATTTTCAAAGATGGAAACTTTCCATGGGAATTAATGGGAATAAACGGGAATTAACA
>JAUMHQ010000046.1:16449311-16461181 GCA_032361165.1 Enteromius paludinosus
ATAATGTTCAGTGCTTTGCTACAATCTGTATTGTTAAAAGAGCTATATAAATAAAAGTGACTTGACTTGACTTGACTAGACTATGTTCATGTAGAATATGTGCTTTATGAGTACTAATAAACAGCCAATATGTTAATAATATGCATACTAGTAAGCAACTCAAATAGTGTAATTCAGTGTTACGTGGTGAAATCATCTGCACCGAATTCATCAGGTAGCCTGATTCTCTACATAGATGAGAAGAAAGCAGATTCAGCAGCAGACAGCCAAACAGTGTATAGATTTTATTACAGTAGGTTATTTTTGCATCTTTATGTCTGTCAGGTTGTATATTTGGAAACGAAGCATGATGCCTCACTCCACAGCCACATTTACATTTCAACAACACTTACAATAAATTACTGTACATAATAATATATAGCAGTATTGTACAAATTTTATAACTGATTTAACATCACTCTGACATCACAGACTGTTCACAAATAATACATTCTGTACACAACTACATATTTCCTCATTAAATTAAAAGAAAACATTTACAATTGGAATTTATCCAACAATATGATCTCACACACACACACACACACACATCAAAAATGCCCAGTGCTTATAGTTTACAGGCTCAACCAATGGGGTGAGTTTTGGGGCGGGACTATCTGACTGACCAATGGAAGACGAATGTTTGTACAGTAAGTTGCACTGCGATAAATGGTGTGCTGAAAGGAGAACAGATTTTGCAGTCGAAACGGTACTTTTTACATTTACAGGAATTTTCATCAATTTCCTCAATGACAGCACTTCTGTCCCATTCTGAGAGGAAGTGCAGAGGCAGAAACACTTCCTTCAGCCTGAGGCTTACTCACTTTTGGTGTGAAAGGGCCTATATTGCCAAAAATATTACTTTTGGGGGGTAAAAACAAGCTCAGCTCAGGTGAGAAAAAGTCATGTTTTGCATTACTTCCTATAAAATTAACTAAGTAACACAATTAGTTACTTTTTATCGAGTAACACCATATTATAATGCATCACTTTTGAAGTAACTTTCCTCAACACTGGTAATATTTGTCTTGATAAAGGTGGTTGAAAACAAGTGTCTAAACGGGACTACAGAGGTTGAACCAGTGTTATTTGAGTATTGAGATTTATTATTACTCAAGAATTGATTTATTAAAATTATTTTAGATTTCAGTTAACTATAATAACCCTTTGCCAGTAGGCTAATCACATCTACTCATTATCTGCTTCCCTGTGGTTATAATCATACATCATATAATCAAGTATTCAGCCTAAAACATTTTTAAGTAAAAAATGTAGAAGTTAAAGCTTCTTGATGATGATGCTGATCTCATGAGACCATAATGTAGTTCATTTACTGCCTACACATAGCTTTTTACTTCTGGTAGTTGTCCATAGGCTTTAAAATTCATAGAAGTAGTGAAGAGTGTCATGATGAACAACACAAGTCACAAACTTTTGTTGCTCACACATCTTTTTTTTTTTTTTTTTTTAACAATAATCCAAAAGCAGATGGAGAACCCTATTGTGTTTTTAATCAAATAATCCTGGGTGACGCCGACTACAAAAACACATCATCACTTCAGCGCAATATTGCATTCAGGGCAGCTTGTAGTAAAGAATCAGTGTTAAATACTGTATGTGTGTGTGTAGGGTTTTCTGTGTGTCTGATAATGAGTAAACACAGAAATCTGGACGCTCCTACAGGCGGGACAAACAGGAACAGAATTCCTCAGGAATGACTCCACGGCACAAAGGGAGGAAACACTGATATGCTCCGTCTCACACACACACACAAACGTGGATGGAGGAGTCGGGCCGTTCTCTCAGTCTCAGTTAACACAAACCTCCCTCGTAATCGTCGTCTTCCTCTGCCGGTGGTGGCCCAGCACTGCCCCCTTGAGGAGCTGCAGGAGGTTTCTTCTTCTTCCCGCCTCCACCGGGCACCTTCAGAGAGATGGCCAACTTGGCATACTGCACAAACACACCAGAAAACAGCTGCTGTTTAATAACACTGAATAAGATTTTAGTCAGCAAAGTTGAAAGTTATGTCTCCATCAAAGTTATAGCCAAACTAAAATGAAAACAAAATAAGCAGCATAAAAAAATAATATGGAAATGTATGTCAAAAACAACTTGGTGTTTTTGTGCTAGGTTGAGGCACTAAATAAAGTAAAAAAAAAAAAAGTATAATAATAATAATAAAAGCTAAAACTTTTATTTTAGAAAAACGAAAGAGAAAATTACTTAGCTCTTTACTAAAGGCCAATGAAACATTGGCGTGCACTGATTGCGCTCAGGTGCACCTCATCACTGTGTGAGTATAAGAGGGCACGCGCACAGTGCACATGCAGGTTTTCGCTGAAGAGCCATTGCCAGCATCAGCGCGACCTCAGAGTCGTAGCAGGAGAAAGTGTAACATCTCCGTTACCCTTTCAGTCGAATCATTTCGACGTTACAGATGGGAACACCCATGGAAAAGGCCACGACTCTGAGGCTGCGTTACGCGGGGATCCCCTGCCAACTGGCGAGGTTTTTTTTAGTTTTTCCACTTCGTTAACAGAGGAATCTGCACGTAACCTTCCCAACCCTCTGCGGCCCAATAAGGGGGGCGCGACAGAGTTGCTTTCAGTGGTGCTGAAGCAGGCGGTTGAGGGCGGAGCACATGAGTTAACACACAGTCCTGGCATGTGGAAATAAAAAAATACAATATATCGATAAAATTATGGATATTATTGAAGGGAAACACAGCCTGCTGGCTGACTGTGGAAAAATGAAATTTGTTGCCACACCTATGGGCGAAGGAGACCCAGAGGAAGCGCAGCCAGAGCTACTGGCAGGGAGGACTCAGGTTACGCACATTCAAGGGAACACTGAGAAATTAAGCGCGGGTCCCGTGGGAGCAGCGCAGCAAGCCAGCACCAGCCGATCTCCTCGCTCACCTGCTGTCCTGACCCAGGACGCGAGAAGACACGGCCTCTACGCGGAGGTCGTAAAACCTGGCGAAGGTGATGGGGGTCACCCAGCCCGCAGCTCTACAGATATCTGCTAAAGAGGTGCCGTGAGCCAGCGCATAGGATGAGGCCATACTCCTTGTTGAGTGAGCTCTCAGTCCTAAGGGGCAAGGCTCTCCTTGGTATAAATAAGCCAGGGAGATGGCTTCTACCACCCAGTGAGCCAACCTCTGTTTGGTGACAGCGTTCCCTTTCTACTGTCCACCGAAGGAAATAAAAAGCTGCTGAGAGCGTCTGAAGCTCAGAGTACGGTCAATGTAGAGGTGCAGCGTGAGTACAGGACACAATAACTCTAAGGCTGGATCTGCCTCCTCCCGGGGCAGAGCTTGCAAGTTCACCACCTGATCGCGGAAAGGCGTGGTGGGAACCTTGGGCATATAGCCGGGCCGGGGTCTTAATATTACAAGAGAATAAGCCAGGCCAAACTGTAGGCACTCTTCGTCAACAGAGAAGGCTTGTAGATCCCCTACCCTCTTAATAGAGGCCAGCGCTATAAGGAGCACTGTCTTCAGTGTAAGATATTTAATATCTGCAGACTGAAGGGGCTCGAAGGGGGCCAGCCACAGCCCGGCGAGGGCAACAGCTAGGTCCCAAGAGGGCAATAGGTGTGGTCTCGGGGGATTAACCTGACACGCACCCCTAAGGAATCGAACAATGAGCTGTTGCTTCCCGAGGGACGCGCCCTCCACTGCGTCAGGATATGTGGCTATGGCAGCGACATACACTTTAAGAGTCGAAGGGGACAGCCTGCGCTCCAACTTCTCTTGCAGGAAGGAAAGCACAACTGCAATCGTGCATCTCTGCAGTGGACATCACCTGGCCAAAAGCGTGATGAGTAAGGGGCTCTTCACAACTTGGTCAGCTCTTCGTGCACCTCCGGGAAGAAAGGAACCGGAGGAGAGCGCGGCGGTGCTGCATCTCTAGCCCCCAGGAACCAGTCATCCAGCCGCGAAGGGACAGCTCGGTGTTGGCTACAGACGGAGCAGACGCCGCAGCACCAGACTCTGATGGCGCAGAAGACATCTCAATCTCTCCGGGTGCACCGAAGGACACACTTGCTACGGGGGGAGCGTTCTCCTCCGGAAACACCATGGGACTACGCGGTGCCGCAGAAGTCCTCGTGGTATCGGTCCCCCAAGCGCCTCGCCGCGGTAGACGTGAACCGCGAATGGTCCAGGATTTTCCCACGGGAAGGACGCGAGGGGAGCCTGCTCACAAATAAGAGGTGGGTCCTCAATGTAGCCATGGTCATCCGCTCGCAATGAGTGCATTGACCATCCACGAACGCCGCCTGAGCGTGTTCTCGGCCAAGACATGACAGGCAGCGCCCGTGACCGTCCGAAGAGGTGAGGAAACTTCCACACCCAGAAGCGCACGGCCGGATCGACATCACGTTACAGAATGCTTCACCAACCGTAAGGAAATTGCTCTTTCCTCCTGGTTGCCCAGGGAAGACCTATCGCGGCAACTCCGTGCACTCAGAGGTCTTTGCTCACTGGAAATGCAGATGACTGGCTCGGCCTGCCTTGAAAAAGGCCATCAGCCCGCAGGGTCCGCTGACAGCCACCCAGAAATGCTGTCAGACGAGAGAGCAGGTCTTGCGGAAGCTTTTCGCTTCAGAGCCGTTGCTGTTTTGGAGCTGGAGATCCCCTGCTGTTTTTCATGTGTATCCGAAAAAGTGAAGGAAGGATCGTTTGGTTGAGCGCAATGAACGCCAATGTTTCATTGGCCTTTAGTAAAGAGCTCAAAGGCAATTGGTCTCTCTGGCGAGTTCCCATCTGTAACGTCGAAGTGATTCGACTGAAAGAGTAACATTTGTTTTCAATTGTAACAAAGACTTCATTTAACAAAAAAAAGTGTGTGTGAGGATGATGTGTGTCACTCACGTCGTTGTCCATGTACTTCAGTAAAGGTGAGTTACAGACGCGTGACACCCCGTCCTCGTCCTGCTCGTCATACGCCGCCAGTAATGTCTCCATGGAAACACAGTCCTCACTCCCACTGAACCCTGGGAGACTGAAAAGCACATTATTTGACACTGATCAGAGATCACACCGGCCATCAGGAGTAGCACGGTATTACTCGTTTGTACCTGTAACTTTCTCTCACACACTTGTCTGCAGCCACAAAGTCTCCTCTGTGGAGATGAACCAGCACTTGAGCGATGGTTTTCTGCAATCACAAACATCTGTTCAAACTAATGCAAAATTGCACATTTATTTCGAAAGCTACATGAGGTATTTTCACCTTAAAGCAGGTGGGGTAGTTTTCAATTTCTTTGTACATGTTCTTCTCTTTCTGAAGGGACACAGCGGCGTCGTCCAGCCTTAGAACAAGATACAAGTACAAAGTCAAAAAATTAGATCTCTCCAACAGAAAATCTTGCCTGATATGCCTTGTAGCCCTACCATTTTTTCTGTCATTTAGCTACAGTATGATTCCATGTTGCATATTTGCATAATGCCCGCCTACTGCAGCTTTGGCCAGTCCACAAGGATTTAGGAAACCCAATTATGGTAAAGAGCGTTATATTTCCAACACACACTCTAAATGGCTGACCAATCAGAGAAGACTTGGCTTTTTGGGAGGCGGGGATTTAAAGGGACAGGAGCATTTCAGGCAGAAGATCAGAAGAGCGGTGGCAGTATGAGGAAAATAATGTGTTTTTGAGCATTGCATCATGTTAATGCATTAAAACGCACCTGCGCAGTCTCACCAGAAGTCTGGAGGCTTTTCCCAGGAGCTCTGCAGCCTGCCTGAGACGATCTTCATTCTGAACACATCACAAACCAGTTCACATGGGCTATGTATAGGCAAATGGATGATTTCATTTGATTTGGATGATCATTTATTTATTAATCATGTTTGCATTTCCTCACCTCAAAAACAGATGCAGCCTTCTGGTACAAGTCCACGGCTTTCTCCAGATCAATCGGCTCAATGAGTCTGCAGAAGTGAAGGGCACTAGTTAACACTGGTAACGCTAACATAACTTTGCATGCATATTATAGTTAACAACACAAACAACCTCTCAGAAAGTGTTTGGATCGTTTTACTCACTTTCCAGCTCTGTCCAACGCCATTCCAGCGGTGCCAGACGTCCCGTTCTCCACAAACATGATGCTGGCCTTCTCGATCAGCTGAATGGCCTCAGGCATTTTCTTCATGTCCTGCAGGTGTAGAAGAGTCACTCACACACGTCCCAAACCTACATAACAATCACTGTACGACCGACTCACCTTCAGCATCATGCCGGCCTGTTCATACGCTCTGAGAACCAGAGAAGCATGCTTTATCATGGGTTACATTGTACAGAAGTAAAAGATTAAATTCAAGTATTGTAGTATGTTTTAACTATTAGTTTAGTAAATAATCAATAGTCTAGTAGTTATTTGAAACATTAATGGTCACTTACTTTGCTGCATGGAAGAGTCTGTGAATTTCAGTTAAGGAAATATGAGAGACCAAAACATAATTTACCCAAATATAGGGCCGTTGCCAGCCTAGTGGAAGGGGTGGGTCTTTTTTTCCAAAAGGTGGACCTTTTTCAATCTTACTTCATTTCGCTGACTTTTCATGCACTAATCTGTGATGGGTTAGCTTGTCTGCTGGTATGTTAACTTTATTATGTATATTTTAATTATACAGTGTTGTAAATAAAAAAAACTAATCATTTTAAAAAACTTTTAAAAGTTTTTTCTCACATCTCCCCACATTATTTCTAACCTGACTTACCTGTCACTAATGGGCAATTAGGGGAGTGGTCTTTGTCTCTTCAGGTGATTAACAGAGGGTTAATAAGCCAGACTAAAAATGAGAGGAGAGGAGAGCAGTGGGAGGTTCTATAATTTTGTTTAGCTTGATTTATGTGCAGTAAATGCACAGATTCATTATATTGACACATCCAGTAGAATTTGTTTTTAATAACTTTTTTAAATAACTCGTTTGAACCACCCGAACAGCCTGAATACTGTTCTGGGGTCGGCAGAATGTTTTCATATTTGAAAAAGATGTCTCATCTGCTCACAAATGCTGCATTTGTTTGATCAAAAATACAATAAAACAGTAAGATTGTGGAATATTATTTCAATTTAAAATAACAGTTTCTACTGTAATATATTGTAAAGTGCAATTGTGATCAAAGCTGAACTTTGAGCAGTATTATTTTATCAACAAAACAAAATTGATACAAAAAAATCTCTGCTAGATGACTCTTCTGTGCATTCATTTTGTTTATTAATTTAACTGTGTAATTATGATATTTCTTCTTTCTAGTAAGCAAAGGAGAAGGATACGCTTTGTTTTCTGTGTGGTACTCGGCCTCCTTCAGGTACGCATCCTTCGCTTGTTCAAACTGTTTGGCGTTTTTGAAAGCCACAGCTGATACAACACAAGCAGACACAATGTTATGTCCCTGTTTCACTACATACTGACCTTCATCAATAACATCTGTGCAAGACGTCAGTTTACTGAAGGTTTACGCCACCTGCTTTTGCCATCTCTGAAGCGGCTCCATCATAATCAGGTTTCCATTTGGTCATGCTGGTCTTCAAGCTGCATAAAGTCAAACAAATATTATATGGTAGCCCAACCATTGTGAAAAAGAAGTGGGTCTTAAATGGGTAAAAACAGCACGCTTAAGCTGCATTTAGTATAAATTTAAACTATAAAGCATTTAATAGTAGAAACATACAGTTACGTGTATGGAAATATTACTTTCAGTGACACTTTCCCTATAAGTAATCTTTTTTTTTTTTGCATGGTAAAATGCACTTCTCTTCCACAGTGTACCATACTACAAAATATATCATTATGATGCACATAAAATAAGATAAAACATTTTAACTAGGTGTTTGAGAACAACATGCAAAGCCACTCTTGGAAAGAACACAAATATGCAATTGTCCTAGACTCAAAACCTTCTGTTTACTCAGACGGGTATGCTGTGACAACTTGCCCCGATCTCTCTTGCCTGATGGGCACATGAACATGCACTGGATTTCAGGCATGGCCCACATCATCAGTAGCCTCATAATAATGTCCACATCAGGACCATAGCAGCTGTCGCTAAGAAAACCTCTCTGTCTGCACGCGTAATTACGCAATCAGTCTCGCCGTGTAACATTATAATAAACGCGCATCAGAATCATTCAGCACCAGGACATGTTTGCGCCGATGACTTCTAAATAGCAGCAGTGACAGTGTGGCTGACAGCTACAGCAGGCCGATCCTAAGTCGGTGTTTGTGTGTGAAATGCACGAGCTCTGTTCCGTATGAGAATATTTTCCATTTCTCACCATTTCTCGGCTTTGGCGATGTGCTCGTGCGCCTCGTTGATCTTCTGCGCGGCCATGGCTCTCGGTTTCGCGGATGAAGAGGACACAGACCGACACGCTGCTCGGGAGGGAGGGAGAGTGAGAGGATGAGGATGGACTGTTACGTAGATTATCCTGATTTTCCTCAACAGCTCATCCACGTCACGGTGTTTTTCTACGGGAGCCCGAGTGGGATGCTGCAATGCACCATTCAACATCTGCGATTCATATTATATTATTTTATATTGTGATGTGTGTGTGAAGTAGACCATATGCATTTATTTCTTTACGATCATAATATTTTTGTGGTTATGTAGAATATGAATATATGTGTTTATAGATGGGTTTATCTTATTTCCATCATTTATTTATTTGTATATTATTTATAGCTATATAAGTAAAACTTGTTTGCCTGTTTTTATTTAGTGACAAATTTAATGTGTTTGCAATTTTAATAGAATATCGTTAATATTTTAAATGTTTATATAAATATTTTCTTTTTCTTTTTTATATATTTATGTATAAGAGAAACATATTTATTTACTTATTAACAGATAGAATAGAGAGAGAGAGAGAGAGAGAGAGAGAGAGTATGTAGATAATGTTTTATTTTTATATACTTTTGTATAAGGGATAATTATTTAATTAACCTACTTATTAACGATGTGTGTGTGTGTGTGTGTGTGTGTGCGCGCGCGCGCTCTGTCTTTTGCTAACGTGGAATATTTAAATTGTACTAATAATTTGGATTAAATTGCTGTGAGACACTGGGGAAAGGTTTTAACTGGTGCCATAATGGAAACATATTATGTAAAATATTTCGTTTAGACAAACAATTTTAAATATCAGGCAAAGTGTAAAGAATTTTTGTATGCCTTTATAAAACTATTGAAAAAGCGACAAATGTCTGCTTTTTATTTTTGACATCTGACATATATATATATATATATTTATATATATACAATTCGTTATGTATAGTCTTCTAAGTGTGTTTATTCTAAAAGGATTACTGCTCCGCTCTTTCTTTGGAATGCGTCGGAACCGGAAGCGGCGGTGACGTCACGGTCGCTCTCGTATTCCCAGCGCAGGACAACAACTGACTGACTGACTGAGAAGATTGAAAACTTTAACAAACTCTTCAGAAAAGCCGCTTTAAAGTTTCGTAAAGTTTCCCTCCGTGATGCGCGGGCGTGTTTGAAGCGGACTGGCCGTGTGGCAGATGTGGACTGGCTGTTAGAGGCGGATGGAGTCGGGGTTCGGTGTCCAGCGGAGGGCCGGCGGTGGCTCGCCCGCTGTGGGAGCGTCGCAGCGCCGCAGAAAGATGCCGCCGAGAGCCGCTGATTATAAACTGCAGGTGATCATCATCGGCTCCCGTGGAGTGGGAAAGACCAGCCTGATGGAGAGATTCACGGACGACACCTTCTGCGAGGCGTGCAAGTCCACTGTGGGTAAGACAAACTGACAGAAAGAGAAAGTTGAAGCTGTCAGTCTGGAGAGGCAACAGCAACGACTGTCACTTTATTTGTTTACTACTGTGACTATCTGTTATCTTTCTACTTAGTTATTATAACAACACAGGAGTATAACATTACATCATTGTGTTTAACGGTATACAAGGTATGAATAGTAAAGAGCATATACAGTTAAAAGTTAACTGAATAATTAATATGGATATTTTGTAAACCATAGATGGCCATTAGATAAATAACTGCACAGGCTAGTTTAGTATGGATTATTTCAATTTCAATTATTTCAATTATTTCAAGTAGATCCATTTGTAAACTAGGATGGTAAAAAAATGGATAATGGTTATTTAGTAAATAAAAACTGTGTTTGTGTAAAAATTTTTAATGCGAAAATATATTAAAATACATCTAAATTGTAATAATATTTCACAATATTGTGTATATAGTAGATAATTCTATAAATTAGAATTTTGTGTTTGTTTTCATGCATAAAATGAATTAACTGTGCTTACTGAACTTGTGTTTTTGTTATATATATTTGAATATAGATAATCAAAGTTTAAAAATGTATTTACTTTCTAACATAAATCATTTTAATTTAATAATAATAATAATAAACAGTAATAATAATCACGCCTGTGTGTTTTTATCACACACATGAATGCAAACAATTCAAAAGATTTAAAAGATTTTGATGTTAACATGAATGTGAGTTTGCATATGTGTCTAAACCGTTTTCATCCCACATTCTCGTGCTTCTGTAATGTAATTATAGCGCTTTTATAATGTAATTACACAGGAGCCAAGCTCGGAATCAATCGGCATCGGTCATGTGATGAACGACGCGTTTAGAAAGCACATTCAAATTTTAAAACCCTTGGATACAATATCAGTGATTTTTATGCAATTGATGTTGGGACTAATGCACATGTGAAAACTGATACGACAGGGTATCAAAATTCACTTGCTCACGACAGGCTTCACATCAGATTAGTTGCATGCTTACTAACCCAGTATCCCAGAATAGCCAGACACACGTTCACACAGCTGCTGCCCGACCTCCAGTTTCTGCTTTGTCACACTTGTGAAAGTCACACAAGCCCAGAGAAAACGATCTGTGTTATGACAGCTTGTTGTCATATGCATGGGGATATTTAGACACAAAATGTACTCTATTCATATGTTTTTCTTTAATCATTTTTCATGTGTTTGAAGAATTTTAGAGGCACTGTAAAGCTTGAAGACGCAGATCTAATCTTGCATCTCGTCTCTTCTCGTCCATCTGTTTGTGTTGAAGGTGTGGATTTTAAAATCAAAACTGTGGAGCTGAGAGGAAAGAAGATCAGGTTACAGATCTGGTGAGTGGAGAGGAAGTGCTGTGTCCTTATCATTGACATGTCACTTCCTGTGTCTCAGAAGCACATGAGATGAAGTCATTAATTCCAGTCCAGAGTCTCACAGTTAAACATCTTTCATGTGTTGCTGCTGTGTTTGCTTGCAGTGAACCTGACTTGGAGTAAACTCACTGCACGTTTTAATTTGACCATCAGAAAGAATTATTGAAGCATTACAGTACATTTGTCTCTATTATTGACATTGTAAATGCATGCTCACAGCATCCCAGAATTCAGCCGTGAATGTGAATTCATGCATTTTAATTGTCATATCATAACACTAACTGACATATGTCCATGTAAGTCCTTTCAATTAGTTTGACATCTTTTCTATTTGATTATTTAATTTAAGCTGTTTAGTAGAAGTTTAATCAGATTTACTATTCACAGCATTCACTTAATGCGATGCTTATAGAAAATACAGTTGCTACTCTTTCTCTTATTATCTTTATCTATATTATGTTAATTCCTCTTCATTTTTGCAGACAAGTGAAATTATAAAATTGATTAATAAACAATGGATTAGACTAGTCCAGGGGTGCCCAACCCTGCTCCTGGCGATCGACTGTCCTGCAAAGTTTACCTCCTACTCTAATCAAACACGTAATTAGTTGCTTCAGGTGTGTTTGATTAGAGTTGGAGCTAAACTTTGCAGGACAGTCGATC
>JAUMHQ010000046.1:16480981-16493969 GCA_032361165.1 Enteromius paludinosus
AGCCGCGGCTGCCACCGCATTCTCTAATCACCATCTCACCAGTCTAATCAGATCCATCCTTCCCACTATAAATAAACCTTCCCTTCCGCATCTCGTCTTTTGTGCATTCTTCTCCCTCACTGCTTCTTCTCTGCCGTTCTCCCCCCTTCTTTCACGGGGGACACGCAGGGTAGGAGCCAGACGCCCAGCTCTGCCCTCGCTGGGGTTCAAAACACTAGGGCTCGGAGTCCGCCGTCTTCCCAGACAGCACGTCAAAACCGTATTTCCCAGGTCTCTCAAATCCGTAAGACAGTGTCGAGTGTGAGTTTGTGCAGCTGAGATTAAAGCAGCGAGTGCTCCATCAATATAAACACACAGGATCACATCAGGAAGGTCGCGGACTGCATTATGTTACTCTAACAGCACCTGAGAGATAAATGAGGCTTTGAACTCTTACATAATCACTGCATCTGGACATCAGGAACTGCTGATACCACCACAAAGGGGACATTCAATGGGACTTTTAAGGGACGTTTTGCAAGCAGGGCACGAGCCGGACGCCGAGCCCTGCCCTCGCTAGGGTTCAATTTGCTAGGGCTCGGAGTCCGCTGTACTCTCGGCTCACCCCCCGGACAGCACGCCAAATTTGCATCTGTTTTTGATTTGAGAAAGCACGAAATCGTGAAGTCCTTTTAAAGAAATTCATCTGAAAATGAATATGTTCTCACCCTCTGGCCATCCAAATATGAGATTATTTGTTTATCAGAACAGGTTTGGAGAAATTTCATCACTTGCTCAGCAATGGATGCTCTGCAGCGAATGGGTACCGTCAGAATGAGCTGAGGATCAAAGATACACACCACTCCAGGCCATCAGTTAACGTCTCGCAAAAAAAAAAAGAAAAATCCTTCTTTAAGTCATTTTTAATTTCACTAAAATATGAATATGATATTGTTTTCTTGTCTGGTCTGAATCAGGAGAGTAAAATAATCTGCACAGATCAAACACTTTTACAAGCCAAAACAGCTCTGAACAAATAAGTGTGTGTAGACTTTGATGGACAACAGGTGATAGATTTATTTCCTGTGGCAAGCATTATTATACACAGCTCAAAAAAATAAAGGGACCATTTAAACAACACAATGTAACTCCAAATCAGTCACACTTCTGGGAAATCAAACTGCCCACAATCAATTTCACATGCTGTTGTGCAAATTTTCACAGAAGTGTGATTGACTTGGAGTTACATTGTGTCGTTTAAGTGTTCCCTAAATTTTTTGAGCAGCGTAGATTATGGATATTTTGGGCAGAAGTGAAAAATATCTCAGACTTATAGTGTAGCTGTAATGCTGGCCTTTGGGAACAGTGCTAATAACTGACTGCAGACTGATTGCGTTGCTGCATTGTCCCTGGAAATGGATTTGAGATCTCATTTGAGTCTGTGCTCGTCTCTTGGGTGCCGATAAGATGATTACTGTGATCTCGTTCAAACAAATCCTGTTGATCTGATTGTCCCATCGTGCGTTTCAGATCCGCCGTGTACTTTTGTGTTTGGAGTTTCAGGGCTGCTTCAGCTAATTTTCTTCATCATGCTAATGGGTTTCCATGTCTGATCCGTGAACATCTCCGTCCTCTCTGTGTGGATGAGAGCCTGTAATCAAATAACCTCGGATCGGATCTGAGGCACTCTGAACCTCATGAGTGACATTCAGATGATCTAATCACATATTCCTTTAGCAAACAATCAATCTGTCTATATGTAGTTTCTATCTATCAATGGATCCGTTGCGTTGTTGTTCTGTCAGTCTTTGCTTTCCTTTTAGTTCTCTCTTTTATATAATTTCTTTCATTTTCTGCGTGTTTATCCACACAGATTGGCAGAACTTTGGCAGTTGAACACAGTATAATGAAGTGAAAGCCAGTGTTTGTTCTTTTCTTCCTGCAGAAGGTGAAGAGTCTGTGACAGCGTATCTGCAGCCAGAAGTCTCGAGTCTTGTTAGAGTGTTTGTGTGTGAGAGAGAGAGAGCAGCAGATGGCACAGTCGTTGTCGGGCTGCTAAACCTTTGCACGCTCTTGTTAAGATGAAGGGTCTTGCCAAGATGACTGTTGTCATAGTAACGGCACCACTGCAGCCCAAAGTGATGTCATGATATTCTGATGCAGATTTTTCTCGTCTTGCAGCTGTTTGTGCAGTTATGTCAACTCAGTATACTTCATTCAGCCCTCAAGTGTGTACATACAAACACATATTACACACAATAGATGCAAAACTACTTTAAATCCACCAGAGCAGCAAGAAAATGTCTGATGAACCCTGCTAAACACATTACATAACAGTTCAATGTAATGATGATCTAACACTATGTTACGATGTAAAACTTTTAAGAAAAGACTTATTTGTAGATCGTGTTTAAAGCGTATCATTTTTTTAAGCTCTTGTAATATTGCTGTTTCATGGAAGCATCTGTTGTGATGAAGCTTAAACAGGAAGAAAAAGGAGATGATCAGATCAGAGCTTGAAAACAAATCATCTTTTCATAAAGATTATAATCTTCCATTGCTTATGAACATTGAAAGATTAAAATCTCAGCAGAGCACAGCACAGAAGAGCTCAATGTACAGATAGAGAGGGGTCAAGGGTGTGTTTCTCAAAGAGCCACAAGAGGGAGTCTGTATGATATGTTTCGACCTAACAAATGAATGATACATGACATTGATGTGCTCTTTACTGTTGAATAGTTCATAAACCAGTAAAAGCATACTTTACTTTAAATCTACTTTCAGATTAACAGGTTTGTTTTAGGTTAAAGCATGCATGCCATACCGGGTCTTCCTGATTATAAAGTATTATATGCTCTTCATATTCAAGATCATAAGGATGTTATCACAGAGGCTGAATTTTGTACCAATTTAGGGTGAGAGAAGGGGATACTCGATTACTTTTTGCTATTATCAATAAGCTTCTTCAATCTCCCGAACCCTTACTATTTTATATTCACTAAAATATGCAATGCCTTAATATAAAAATAAAACATAGAAATTCAAAATATTTACAGGCAAATACTTTTAAATAATGTTGATAGTGAAGATTGATTTCTTATTAAATCTTTCCTACTTGTTCTACTGTAAATGATGCGATTACTTCTATTATCCTGAAATCTAAACCTACCACTTGTCAGTTGGATCCTCTTTCAATACATTTATCTCCTTTAATCACTGAGATTCTTTCTTCATTGTCTTCTGGTACTGTTCTTTCATCATTTAAAGCTGCTACAATAACAAAAAAGTGGGGCAGATGCAACTAGTCTTGAGAACTATCGTACAATTTCAAATTTACCTTTTATTTCTAAAATATTAGAGAAGATACAGTAGTCGCAGCTCAGATCTCAGATTTTAGTCCTCTTCACAGTACAGAAACCACATTAGTTAAAATTACCAGCAACTTGCTTAGAGCAGCTGATTCTGGGCATTTAACATTACTTATCCTGCTTAATCGGAGTGCAGCATTTGATACCGTCTCACATAACATCTCAGGTTAACTTCTCTGGGAATTACAGGTACTTGTCCGTCCTGGTTTAGATCGTATGGACAGAGTTTGTGAAAAAAATGTAAATCCAACTCATCAAATGTTACTGCAGGTGTTCCCCAGGGTTTAGTCTTGGGTCCTTTGTTGTTTATTATTTCTTTACTGCCTCTAGGACAAATATTTGGGAAATTCAGCATCCATTTTCATTATGCAGATGACACCCAACTTTATATGTCTTCTTTACCCACGTCTGTCCTTCCTTCACCTTCCCTGTTAAACTGTTTAGCTGAAATAAAAACTTGTTTTTTGTCTAATTTTCTGAAACTAAATAGTAATAAAAACTGATATTGAGCATCCAGCTCAAATTGAGCAAAATCTTGCAGTTTTTCAGCTTTCTTTTCTGTTTAAAATTTACATTCCTGCATGTACTCTGAGATCCTCATCATCTGTTTTCCTGATTCAGGCAGGTATTAACCTGAATAGCATGGGGTCAAGGGCGTTTAGTTATGCTGCCCCTTATTTGTGGAATGCTCTTCCCCAGGACATTTTGCACTTTACAGGCGAGTGTCATGAAAGGTGTCTATAAATAAAATGAAGGATTAATTATTAATTATTATGCTTAGAGTTAGTGCTTAGTATGAATAAAATGATTAATTACTAAAATGTACCATCTTAAACAAAAAAGGAATTAAAAAAAGACAATGAGTAACGTCTAGGTTATGAACTTAACCCACGTTCCCTGAAGGAGGGAACACACAGGTCTCTCGCATATGGAAATAAAGAAAATGCAATATATCGATAAGATTATGGATATAATTGTTGGGAAACACAGCCTGTGGCTGTGGAAAAATTGAGATTTGTTGCCACACCTACTGGGCAAAGAGACCCAGAGGAAGCACAGCCGGAGCTACTCCATTCAAGGTCTGACTGCGGGGCAGGGAGGACTCAGGTTACACACAGTTAAGGGAACACTGAGAAGATAGCGCACGGATCCCGTGGGAGTGGCGCAGCAAGCGTCACCAGCCGGTCTTCTCACTCACCTGCTGTCTTCAGTGAAGACGCGGGAAGACACGGTCTCTACGTGGAGGTCGTAAAACCCGGCGAAGGTGTTGGGTGTCGCCCAGCCCGCAGCCCTACAGATATCTGCTAGAGAGGCGCCATGAGCCAATGCATAGGATGAGGCAACACTCCTTGTTGAGTGAGCTCTGAGTCCTAAGGGGCACAGCTCTCCCTGGTATAGATAAGCCAGGGAGATGACTTCTACCGCCCAATGAGCCAACCTCTGTTTGGAGACAGCATTCCCTTTCTGCTGTCCACCATAGCAAATAAAGAGCTGCTGGGAGCATCTGATGCTCCGAGTGCGGTCAGTGCACGTACAGGACACAACAACTCTAAGGCTGGGTTGGATGGTCACTATGACAGCGCTGGAAAGGCTGGAGAAGTCTGACACGTCCCGTCCATGAACCAGACGTGCAGGTTCCACAGATCTGGACGCGGGTGCCATATGGTGCCCATCCCATGAGAAAGAAAGTCCTTCCTCAAAGGGATCTTCCAGGGAGGGGCTGCCGCGAGGAACATGAGGTCTGCAAACCAAGTCCGGGAGGGCCAGTAAGGTGCTACCAGCAGGACTTGTTCCTCATCCTCCCTGATCTTGCACAGGGTCTGTGCAAGGAGGCTCACTGGGGGAAAGGCGTACTTGAGTCCCGGAGGCCAGCTGTGCACCAGTGCATCCCTGCCGAGCGATTTCTTGGACTCGTGGAGGGAATAAAGCAACAGGCAATAGGCGGACTCGGGGGAAGCGAAGAGGTCTATCTTGGCCTCCGCAAAGTGGCTCCAAATCAGCTGGACTACCTGGGAGTGGAGCCGCCATTCTCCAGTGTGAGTGGACTGCCCTGAGAGCTGATTTCAGCCGCTTGTGACTCCACAGGAGCAGATGGCGGGCGAGTTGTGACATGCGGCGGGAGCGTAGACCACCATGTTTGTTAATGTACGCAATGACCGCTGTGTTGTCCGTGGCGCAGCATCTGGAGAAAGTGACGGAGGGCCAGAAGTACGGCTAACAACTCGAGGCAATTGATATGCCAAAGCAGCTGGATGCCTGTCCAGGGGCCTGAAGCTGCCTGCCCGTTGTATACAGCACCCCAGCCCGTGGAGGAGGCATCCATGTTGACCACAACATGCCTGGACACCTGTCCCAGGGGTACTCAGACTCGGAGGAAAGCAGCGTTGGACCACAGGCTGAATAGGCAGCGACAATGCGGGGAAACACCAATCCGGAGTGTGCCACGGTGCCATGCCCATCTCGGGACCCAACGCTGTTTTGCTATTGTGTAACCAACGCTGAAGCGGTCTCATATGAAGCAAGCCTAGTGGCGTGACCGTGGCTGCAGCTGCCGATGGCAGCTGACTGCACAGAAGCTCCCGGCCCTCCTTCGGGAGTGGGTACGGAGATGTCGCCAGGTTCAGCCATTGGTGTCGTCAAAGCTTATCAAGCTATCAAAGCCATCAAGCGGTAAGAGGCTCGCCACGACCTGGTAAGCTCTTCGTGCCGCAATCGCTCAACCACAAACGGTCGGCTGAAGGTGCACAGGGCACCTCCAAACCGGGGCCGCGGGGCTGTCACACCGGAGGGAACATTCTGGACAGTCTCCAGGAGGTCCCCCAGGCACCGCGGCACGGGAGCCGTGAACTTGCTACAGTCCAACGAATTCCCGCGGAAAGGACGTGAGGGGAGACGTCCCACGAATGAGAAGCGTATCCTCAACGTAGCCATGGTCATACGCTCACAATGAACGCATTGACCATTCACAAACGCAGCCTCAGCTCTTGGCCCAGGCACGTGAGACAGCGCTCGTGTCCGTCCGAAGAGGTGAGGAAACTTCAGCACCCAGAAACACATGGTCGGACCGACATCCCGGAGAATGTTTCGGAAAATTTGCTCTTTTCCTGGCTGCCCAGGTAAGACCTTTCGCGGCAACCCTGTGCACTTAGTAGGTCTTTGCTCGCTGGATATGCAAGATGACTGGCACAACCAGCCTTTAAAAAGGCCACCAGCCCGCAGGATCTGCTGACAGCCGCCCAGAGAAACGCTGTCAGACGAGAGAGCTGGAAGATCGCAGGAACTCTTGAAGGACTCTATCGTTCTCCAGAACTCGCTGAGGGGGTCTCCTAGATAGCTCAGAACGGCGAAGGCTCTGAAGCGAAAATCTGCATGTGCATTCTGCTCGTGCCCTCTTATACTCACGCAGTGATGAAGTAAGCGCAATCAAGTTCACGCCAATATTTATTGGCCTTTTGTATAAAGCTCAAAGGTAATTGGTCCCTGGCGAGTTCCCATATGTAACATCTAAGTGATTCGACTGAAAGGGTAATGAAAACTTCTGGGAAACTCTAAGAAATTTCACAATAAAAATATTAATAGTCATAAACATTTTTGTTGTTAAAATATGAGCTTTATGTACATATTTCAACAGAACTAGCAAAAAAACCCAGCTTTTAATGAAAACAAATAACTGAGAGATAAAAACAGAAAAGTGCAATTATTACTGTTAAACTACTTTGAACTAATATTTTTGTCAAAATAGCATTAACAGCTGGTTTTGTAAAAGCTTATTCATCCAGGACAAGACACCATGAAAAAAAACAGCTAATTTCTCTCACAATTGTTTCACATCAAATATTTTACATAAACTTTTAAGGCTGCAAGATTCAGTTCAAAATGTTCTAATATTGTTAATCTCTTTTTTGAAGTACAATAATGTCTACTACAAAAATTGTTTATGATGTGATATGAAATAATTTTGTGAGAGAAACTGCAATTATGGATTCAATTAAAAGCAAATGTAAATTCCTTTTTCTTGGCACAGAAAACATAGCAAAGAAAGAACAAATATTTACATCAATATATCCCCTGACAGAACAGAAAAAAAAATCGATATGAATCTGACTGTACTGAAATGGGAAGCTTAGTGTACCGAGGTGAGGTTTTGTAAGAATGCTTCATTTAGTGATTTTTTTAAACCTGAATCATGAGAGGAGTGACACCCCATTAGATGTGATCTAGGAGAGCCAGAGCCCGTTCTAACCCAAACCCAAAGTCTATACCACACACAAGGTGACACACAGAGGCATTAAAATAGATGGGAAATAGCTGCATTTATGTTGCTGCCTCACATCTTTGGCTGAACAGGACCTCCACAATCTTGGGGTCAGCCAGAGTCGACAGGTCACCCAGGTCCTTTTCATTGCGGGCGATTTGTCGCAGAACTCTTCGCATGATCTTACCTGCAGGACGCGTGAAACATTTGAGTTTAGGAGCGAAAGCAGAGATGCCTGGAGAAGATAACAATGCAAGAGCCCAGTACCTGAACGTGTTTTGGGAAGCCCCGGAGCATTCTGGATGAAATCTGGGGTGGCGATTGGTCCGATCTTCTCCCTCACTGAATGAAAAAATCATGTTTGTAAAGATTGTATTTACTGTTAGTGTTTAATGTGATCATGACCTCTGACCTTTCCTCTTTAGCTCCTCCATCAGCGTGCGGTTGAACTCTTTGTGATCTTTCAGAGTGACGAAGCAGTACAGACACTCTCCCTTCACCGCATGAGGCCGACTGACCACTGCTGCTTCAGCCACCCACGGGTGTTCGGTCAGAGCCGCCTCCACCTCTGCTGTGCTCAACAAATGACCTGAGAAACAGCACACTGCTGTTCAAGAGTCTGGGGGCTGTTTGATTGTGCTTTTAAAGAAATTAGCCTAAGACTTTTATTTAGCAGGGATGCATTAAATTGGTCAAAAATGCTACAAAAGATTTCTGTTTTAAATCAGTGCTGCGCTTTTGAACCTTCTTCTCATAAAAAAAAAAAAATAAAAAATCACAATTACTGTTTCTACTGTATTTTTGATCAAATAATTGTTGAGTACAAGAGACTTAATCGAAAACATTCAGAAATCATAATGATTCTAAACTTTAAAAAAATAATATACATATATATATATATATATATACGCATGTAGGCTTATTTAAGACAAATATTTATATATAAAATATAAGTATGTGAAAATATAAAATGTATTAAGATGTAAATATTGTCAAAATATATACTGTATTTGTGTGTGTTTACATATACATAATAATATAAAGATACATACAGTATATAATGTAAACAAATTTTAGAAATATGTCATATTATAGTTAAATAAGAAGTTCCTGTTATGCATGAATAAAAATTATGCTTTTTATAAATAAATACTATATATATAAAATATTTAGAAATAAAAAGCGAAGAAAACACAACAGTTGTGAATGTAGTGATATGTATTGTGGCACCTTTGAAACACCCTACAGTTAATTAAGTTTAATTCACTGTTGTAAATATAGCCTATTGCTGTTGTAATTACACGCTCATTTATTTCTCATTTATTGTTTATATAACAATCCACCCTTTTCAAGTAACTTTGTATGCGCTCACTAAACTGACATGCTTCCAGAACAGATTTTGGAAAGAAACAGAAGACATTCGTCTTATTGGAAGCCGGTGTACCATCAGAATGATTTTAAAACAGATATTTCCAGGTAATAAAACAAATGTCCAGTTTCTTTAAGAGCCTGTCAGATGCTGGGAAGGAATGAGGAAAACTAATAGGTTGTATCTAACCGCCAGGTGACAGCAATCTCACCAGAGACATTCAGCATGTCATCGATCCGGCCGGTGATCCAGTAATATCCGTCCTTGTCCCGTCTGCAGCCTGAGGACAGAAGGACACTCGGTTACAGTGACTGTTATATACTGTTATACAATACAAAAACAGCTCCTGCTGTAACAGTGACTGCTGAAGTTTAGTGACACTGCTAAAACAGACATTACAAATACATTGTAACATGTTATTCAGTCAAATTGCTTTTTGGATGTATCATGTTACCTTTCAAACATATATTTATATATATATAATCATTACACATTATAAATAATAAAAATATATTATATATAATAAATAATTATATATAATAAATTATATATATATATGTGTGTATGTGAATATACCACCTTGTAAGATTGGAGTACATTTTGAAATATATTTTCAAATTGTCTATGAAAGTTGACACTAATGTTTTTATTTATCTTAAAGTGCCCCTATTATTCCATTTTAAAGGTGGCTAATATTGCTTTATGAGTCTCTTAAAACAGGTTTACATGTATGCAAGGTCAAAAAACACTTTAGTTTTCTTCAAAAATAGATTTAATATTACCCCATTTCTAAATGATTCGTAAACGACTTGTGTGAAGCAGTTTGAAGAATCAGTCTGACTAAACCCCACCTTCCCGTGAGCCCTCACTGCTGTGATTGGTCAGATGGCGCAGTCCTATATGATTGGTCTACCGCTACAGCGTGTGTCGGAAAACGAAACTCCCATTGCCATAACTGAGTGACAGCAGGATACAGTGTCTTCTTGACATGAAGTAATCCAGGTGAAAATTGTTCTGTTTGTGGGCAGGCAAGTTGTTCGTGAAGTAGAACGTGGGTGGACATTATGCAAATATGTTACTTCGTGACGTGTGGCTGTAACAGAAAAAGATTCAAATTGCTGACGACTCGTTTAGTCTCTTTTTTTTTGATAGACAACTTTATCGTGCACTGCCGGCTTCACAACTTTGTAGATAGTTTATGTTCACATACAACTACATGACACACTGCATGAACGATCATATGTGAAAAGGCATAATAGGGGCACTTTAAAAATGTAATTGACAATCACTGTTTACAGCGTACATTTAAAATGTATTTTGTCCAGAATGTTTTTGGGGTTTTTTTGCAGTAGTGAGAGAATGTAACACAAAATTCTGTAAAAACTAACAATGTATCATAATTAATCACTTGTAACATTCCACTTTCAAAAGTAACATTCCCCAACACTAGTTCTGAATCTCATAGCAATGTGTTGCTACATTACCATCTCCTGTCACGTAGAATCCTGGGAATTTTCTGAAGTAGGTGCTCTCAAAGCGCTCCTGATTCCCGTACACACCCCTCATGATTCCTGGCCAGGGCTTCCGGAAGACCTTTGACAAAAACATCCGTTTATAAATAAACTCTTGCAGCTGGGATATCTAAACTACTGCTTGAACTCAAACGAGGATGAAGATCTGACCAGGTATCCCTCTGCCTCGCCCTCTAGTTCTTCTCCGTGTTCATTGAGAATGGCAGGCTGGACTCCAAAAAATGGCCATGTCTGCAAAGAGAAGACACCTCAATATCAGAGTCATGCATTCCCATGTGTCGCAGTTTCATACGACGTAAGATGGAATACGTGAAGGTGATTTTCAGGAGACTCACAGCAGATCCAGGCTTCAGTGGTGTAGCAGCTGGAAGTGGAGTCAAAACATGGCCACCCTGCCGACACAACAAACTTACTAGTTGAGCATTAGTGTGTATTATGTGACATTTTATAAGAGCAATCATGCACATAGTGGTGAAATGCTGATTTTATCAGAGTTCAAGGGGTCTTGTTTATCTAAATTGGCTTTAATAGTGGTAGATGTTTTACCGTCTCTGTTTGCCAGAAGGTGTCGATAACCGGACAGCGCTGCTGACCCACAACATCATAATACCAAAGCCAAGCCTCCGGGTTTATGGGTTCACCGACCGTGCCCAACACACGCAAACTGGACAGATCATACCTTACACAGACAGAGCCAAGATTACTCACATACCTAGTTTGCAATACTTGTAGAGTATCTCAAAACAGACAAAAACCATCCATGCCTGAGGCACAAACTGTTGGTTGTGTAAAAAACAATATTTGCAGAAGCTAATTTTTCTTAAATACTTTCTGTCCAATAGGTGGCGCTAACAACCTTTAATAGTCTAAATAGTCTCTGTAAGCAGCCACTTCAAGATGTGTGAGAGACTCAAGATAAACAAGCTAGTTAGTTAGCTACTAACTAACTATTTACCAACATCTATACCAGGTCACAGCAGGACTAGCGGACCTGTTGCAGCATCTTTAGTAAGTCAAATAAAACATCCAGAGATTTGAACAGTGCTCAGTGATGGCTTGTTTGATTGTTTTTTGAGGCCTTCAGCGCCCCCTAGAGGAGAACCCCTCGTATAATACAATATTAATAATATTTATGTTTATATTTATTAATAACTATTATATATTTTGTATTCTTATAATATTATTGGTGTTATTATTATAACATTTTACCAAAAATAGTTATTTTTAATAATATTTGTGTGCATGTGTGTATAATATTTATAGCAATAAATATGTAAAAAAAACTAAATAATGATTATAATAGACATTTTATAATTATTAATTTTTACTATTATTGTTTAAATACCAAAGATGGTAAATTTTGACCTTGTGGGGACATATTTTGGTCCCTGTGAGGAAGCAAGCTTATAAAATGCACAGAATGGAGTGTATTGAAAATCTAAAAATGTTTCCTGTAAAGGGTAGGGTTAGGTGTAGGGCAATAAGAAATACAGTTTGTACAGTATAAAAACTATTATGTCCTCTGTGTGTGTGTGTGTGTGTGTGTGTGTGCTCACCTCTGCAGTGGTTCTCTCCCGTATTTCATCAGCAGTCTTATAGCAGTGGGTGCGGTGTAGAACTTGGAGACTCCGTACTTCTCAATGATCTCCCACAGTCTGCCCACATGAGGATACACCGGCACACCTTCAAACTACACACCACAGCACTCTCATTCAAACCCTTTCTGATACACCTCAGATCAAACTGACTTTATATATTTGGAAATGACAGTTAAAGCTATGCTGGATATCGCAGAAACAAGTTCACAGTTTGTGCGAGTAAATATTCTGCATCATTTTTCTCACCAGCACGCTGGTGGCGCCGTTGGCTAGCGGCCCGTACGTGATGTAGGAGTGGCCTGTTATCCAGCCAATGTCCGCAGTGCACCAGTAAACGTCATCATGGTGATAATCGAAAACATATTTGAAGGTCAGTGATGTATAGAGCATGTAGCCAGTGATGGTGTGAACTACCCCCTGTACAGAAATGAATCACTGGGATGAATACTAGCTCACTGCTTAGTGCACACTGTGTATGCAGTATATACTGTGTGATGCCCACTATTAAAACAGTATGTGGAAACTTCTCTAAGCAACAACATACTAAAATAGTTAACATACTGGAAATAAATATTGCAATTCTGCTATTTTACACAATGTTTTGATTAAAAATACATAAAAAAGTCAAAAGTCAGTTAAATTACAATTTAAAATACCTGTTTTCTAACATTTCTGATTATTATCAGTGTTGAAAACAGTTGTGCTGCTTCGTATAACGGTGGAAACATTTCTTGATTGAATATAAAGTTTAATAGCATTTATATGTAGTAAAAGTATTTTATAACATTATAAATGCCTTTACTCTCACTGTACTGTACAGGTCCTTCTCAAAAAATTAGCATATTGTGATAAAGTTCATTATTTTCTGTAATGTACTGATAAACATT